>JACEVL010000261.1:293831-311683 GCA_020284085.1 Aporrectodea caliginosa | reverse complement strand
GCTACGAAACTCTGCTGACTCAAACGACGAATGGATCTCCATGACCCACAAGTGAATAAGGTCATCAGATATAAGAAGAAACGTAATACGGAACTTAGGCTACAATTGACATCGATTTCCAGCAATAAGCCTGCAGTAACTGCTCTTCATTCATAGACAATGAACGAAGGCCATGGACGTCGATTCAAACTATTTTGACCATTGCACAACGTTCATTCGGCATAATACAGACTTGAAAAACTCGTGAATACAACATTCGCCGGCTTAATGCAGCTGTTCATTTTATAGATGCGATTGAAAGCAGTGTACAGGTGTCCAACGACATCATAGCATTAATACCGGAATAAATGTAATGTCGAGATTCATAGAGCGCCCAATTTAAACTAAGTGGCGGGAATGAGATTATTCACAGGCAAAGCAAAATCGATAACCAGGTATATTAGGTACGAATCGGTGATAGGGTCAGGGTGAACTGTTGCATGAAATACGAACGATGAATCCACCTACGCCAGCAGCAAAAAAAAATTTTTCTCATAGGGTAAAGTCGACGATAGTGGCCCTTGGCCGACAGAAGATTTCGCTTAACAATAAGGATACAGTTATCGTCTAAAACACCTTTAACAGGATGCATCAGACGCTATAAATTCAACAGCTTAGCTTATTGTGCCCGCATTGGCCCTGCAATATAAAACCAGCTTCCTTCTTTGACACGTTCCTGTTTATTAAGGCACTTTTGAATGCACATTTTTTTATTTTGTTGCATATTAACTCTCGAGCTACAAAAGGGGGGTGGTACCTGTATGGTTTTTCACCGGTATGAGT
Organism: Aporrectodea caliginosa; assembly: GCA_020284085.1. NCBI lineage: Eukaryota > Metazoa > Annelida > Clitellata > Crassiclitellata > Lumbricidae > Aporrectodea > Aporrectodea caliginosa. The sequence goes on along the minus strand of JACEVL010000261.1, from coordinate 310,861 downwards.
TCTCATGTGCGTTTTCAGATGACCACCGCGAGTAACTGATTTCTGACATATATGGCACCTGTATTGTTTTTCTCCCATATGGGTTAACGTATTCTCCATCGCACATTACAGATTACTTTAATTAAGTTCGCCTTTCAGATGCTTACAAGAAGAATTCATGTTTCATGGATAAGTAGTAGTTCTTTCCGAGTAAATTAAAAATTATTCAAACAGAAAAAACTTCATTACGAAATACTTAAGCTATCCATCCGTTGTTTAATAGCACACCTCTAGGCTATTATTCTTTTATTCAGGATATCTCTAGTGAAGATATAATAGCTGACATTAGGGAAAGATGAGGTCAAACAAATCCACTGTAATATTAATAAGATGAAAGCCTCGTCTTGCAAAGTAGATTTTAGAGCTCCGAAGGAATGTTGCTCGTCATGTTCATAGACTTGCTAAAATAACATTTGGCAGGTTGCAGATCTGGATGGTGAATTGGGTTGCAAGAGATCTTGAAAGACTCTCTCCCTCCCTTCCTCCCTCTATTAGGCTTCAATATTCATACCTCCCAGATGAGGGGTCAGCCACAATTTCACACCTTTTCCGACGGGTTCATGGTTGCTAAGGTCCAGCCCTCCACCCCTCGTGTGATCAATGTATAGATGGAAGAACAGTCGCCCAGTTAATTATGACAATTCATTATGACAATATTATTGTGAATCCTTGGGAAAAGGAAGAATCCAACAACCCTAGTGAATGGCCTTTTTTAAAAGCTTCGGATAACATCAAAGATTTGACCCTTCTGCAGTTTCCAATGTAATTCAATGCCGTCTTTTATAATTACACCACATGGAGTAATTGGAACTGCAGATTAAATGAACTGTGACTGCCGTCTGGATTATATAATCTGCCCAAATAGTATGACATCAAAGAAAGGACCCTCATAGTAAAAATTATAACAGGATGATGAGTGGTCTATAAATTAATATAGCTCCGTAGCGAACCGACGAAAGACAAACTTCATTAATCGGAAATTTAGGCAAACCGATTCAGGCATAATTCCGGATAGTCCAAAATCGGCAAAATCGGTTGACCGATCCGGATTTCGGGTAATGCCCTAATAATTTCAATGCAGCTCAAAACAATAGAATGACTGTTCAATCGTATAATGATATACACTCACGCATCGCCATATACACCTAAATATCACAATATCACTCCCGTTCAGGGCCGTTCTTAAATCACTCCGCTGGCTGAAAATCCTTGAGAGCAGCAACTTTAAACCATTACTGCATGACTTTTCAAAATTGTGCCAAATTTGGAAATTCAGCAGCTGATGGTATTTGTACAAGATATGTGAAAGGTTTTTGCCAAAGAAATGATAGTTTTGTTAGTTTTGCATGTTTTTAAACGCGTCCCATATATGGGACGCTATGCACGAATGGCTACATGAAATTATATATGGGCGAATCAGTCAGAAACGTTTATTGATAACTGCATAAACAGTATAATGGTGAATAGAGGATGCAGATGAACTGTAACTGTTAATACTAGATAAGTCAACAGCAATTTTATATCTGAATTATTGCAAGTTATCTGCAGAATGACATAATTACGATGAATGACTTCAAAATATAGCACCGTGAGTAATGAACATTATAAAGCAAAGTAATAGTGCATGCTATCTATAAACGCTATTAGTAGAACAGACAGAATAATCCATGAACCAGTCTTCAACTCATTGTCAATGTGAGTGATACGCAATGCTACTTTGAGTGAAAGTCAGCAAAACAGCGATAGTGAACGGCAATGATACATTTCTCACAGACTGTCTTTGCCTTCGTACCGCAGTGGGCATATCTGCGCTGAGTGGCAATTCGTTGGATGAAATGAATATGTCCATCAAATCTAGTCTCAGCTGGTACTCGTTCATCCAGAGCGCGACTTCGTCCCACCTGGCGGCCAATGGTTGACCGTGACTTGTACTTTAGCACACATGCCTGTACGACTGATCTTCCGAACTGCAGAAGTGACATTGGTAGTGCATCAGAGGCAGGAATTTGCCGGTAAATCAGCCATGAATTCTGCACTGCCACGTCCACTTGGTAAGCAAACAGCTGCCACCCCCATTTCTTGCATCTGATGCCGATCCGGTACTACTGTATGTTCTGAACCATGCGATCAGTCCCGCCCATTCCATAGTTGTACTTGGCGATAAGAATGTCATGGCTGTGCTACTGATATTTCACAGTTCTTCGCAACTGACCAACGCTTAGTATGTGCTATTGGTTGAACACCAAAAGTGTTGGATGCAATGGTGACAATGCTATTGTCCTGCCATCTGACTACGATAGTTCCGGAAGTCACAGCTTGAACAGAGTTCGGAGGTCGGCTGGAGAGGTTCCGCGACAACTCGTCGAACGACATTTCGTCTAACGACACTTCGTCTACGACAATTCGTCTAACGACATTTCGTCTACCAGTGTATCTGTATCCATTACGGCTAATCAACAGAGGCCGCTTTCGTATAGTTTCGCTAAAGCGTGCTATATATTCTCAGGAATCCAGCTTCTAATTACTGACAAGATTATTTTCATCAATCCAGCTTCTATTGAATGGAGACCTATTTTCACCCATGCATCCAGGTTGATTTCCAGCTTCTATTTACGGAAAAAATTATTTCGATCAATCCAGCTTCTATTTCAACACAGGAATGTTTTCATCAATCCCACTTCTATTTCGTAAAACAGTTTTTTCATCAATCCAGCTTCCATTTTAAAGTGACAACATCAAATAACTTAGTAGACGAAATGTCGTTCGACGAATTGTCGCTCGACGAAGTGTCGTAGACGAAATGTCGTTCGACGAGTTGTCGTGACACCGGCTGGAGAGGCTTCAGTTTCGCGCTGCACTGGTCGTTGACGTTTACTGCATCGCTTGCAAGCAGTGTCACTAACAGTTACTGAAGTTCCTGAGCTGTCAGCTTCCTTGCTAGGCCCTTCTTCACATCCAATTTCTTGATCACCATCTCCACGATGAACAACCATGTGTGCCTCGGCCTGCAAAGCGTTGCACGGCAAATCATCAACTATTCCGCCACCATCTTCCGCACCGCTATCTTGATCACTGTTATCACTGTCAATAGGAGGATCAATGTAAATGTCAGCACTCATGAAATCTTCATCATTCTCAAACATAGGCACAACCTCGTGAACGGCATATCTATGAAAATACAACAACAGAACAACAAAGGTTCATGTACCCTTTCATGCATAGCGTCCCATATATGGGACGTCAAGATCGCGGACCAGTGTCAGCAAATACAAACAGCAGAAATTGAAATCATTCAATATATATGCGGAAAACATCCGTAAGAAAGCGAATGTAGAAAGAAAAAACTGAATTTAAAAATATGCATACCTCTTTGAACGCGGCATAGTAGAAGTTAATTATCGAAAACTTTTTGCAGTTTACATCAACTGAAACACTTCAACTTTATCAACTTCCGGGTTACTGAACGAGTCCATTGTGTAGGGATACGTAATAAGAATTTGGCGATATAACACAAGTAACGAAATATAAACAGTTACCAGTCTGTTAGGCTGTTTAACATACCGTCCCATATATGGGACGCTATGCGTTAATGGGTTAAAGTCTTATCCTTAACCTACAACTCAATGTAATATTATATATATATACTAGAGTATCCAATGACTCTAAGACACTGATGATTGCCCTAATGGAAGAGGTAGCTCCAGATCGTCCGCCGATAAGACCCAATGTGAAGTAAGATGCAGTTTTTGGCACCAGAGGTCTCGAAAAGGTCTGCACAACTAACTCCAAGAAACTGTCTCAGGTGCTTGGTAAGCAAGAATCGAGCCTTTCCCGTGGTAGGCAAGTGGTCTGAAACGGCTCCTCCAGATAGGCCTGCTCCCTGGGACTCTTACTGAAGCTTTCTTTACTAAACTCAAAACTGTACTTTTTGGCCGTGCTGGAGTCGGGAGCGCCTCTAAGTAGTCCTCTTGAAGGAGCGCTATGTAAATTTATGAATGAATGAATTTATGAATGAATGAATGAACTAGTATATTTCTTAGCCAACTTAGTGAAAGACTGAGTGACAGTGAATGTTCTAAATAACTTTTTAAAATTGTGTGATTCAAATCGCAAAATCGTATTACATAACAAATTTCAAAGCTCGAGGGCCACCCCTAAATGTTATACAATTCCAAAGTTTTTTGTCACAGAATTTTATTTCTATAATTGGCATGGATTGAACGTATGCCAGACTAAATTTTATGATTTTAAATTTTTGGCTGTATGCTAAGGGCCACCCTAATATATATATATATATATATATATGTATATATACATATATATATATATGGATATGTATGTATATAATATATATACCTACATATATATCCATACATATAGGCCTATATCGGTTTACGTTGTGATGCTGTATTCAGCCATTTTCACACAGATTACGCGTAATATAATTTTGATCACTTCCGGTATTCAAAGGAGAAACATGTAAGTATGCAAATGAAGCCCTGCATTCCCTCTAAGGAATGGTATATTTGCTTCTCTTATAGGAAGTACACCAATAAGTTATAGTCGAAAAACTAATGTGGGTGGTATCCACCCCCCCGCTGGTGCCTCGGGTATATCGGGTATAACGTTTGAATGGCGTGGGCTACCACCATGATGTTTACCTCAAAATGTGCGCCAATGAATCTGCTACAGCTACTTAAATTGCGAAAATTATATTCCACGTGGAAAATTTTTTTGCATAAAAACTTAGGGGGGTGGCAACCACCCCCCACCCCCTTGGTAGCCCGAAGGTTAAATCGAAGCTGAATTGATGAAAAGAACTATTGTTAAAATAGAAGTTGGAATGATGAAAAGGTACCTAAAATGTAAAAATTATATTACATTTGAAAAAAATATGCATAAAACGTAGGGTGGGGTTCTAATCACCCCCCGGTAGCCCGAGGGTTAATATAGGCCTAAAAAGCCCCCCCCATCACTGTATAAACCGCTGTGCAAAAGTCTCATAGGCTATCTGTAATGTTGGCCAAATCAATTAAATAGTATTTGTAAAAAAATGTGATAACAACCATCTCCTGGGAATGCCTTGCTTAAAATAATCATGTTTGTATAAGGTCGAATTTCTTGTAAGAAAATACCCTGATAGTATAAATAGAGCAAATGCGGTCAATCGCTAGTATGCTATTCCAGACACCCAACTAGAGGCTGTATGAATGAAGCCAGTGTTGTTAGAAGTAATGTAATGTAATCTAATTAGCAACTTCTATTGTGCCGGTGTCTAAAAATGCACAAGGCATCATCTGATGGCGCATCAAAACAATCCGTAATCAGGTCAACATCCAAAAGATCAGTCCGTAAGAGACAGAGAGGCAGCCTAAGGTGGATAAGCAATTTTAAAGAGGTAAGTTTTCAGCCAAGAACGAAATGACACTACCGACTGAGCACAGCGTACAGACACAGGAAGAGAGTTCCAAAAAGTAGGTCCAGATACTGAAAAGGTCGTTTGCCAAAAACAGTTATTGATTTTGGTATGACCAGACAAAGATGATCAGATGACCTCACTGAATAATGATAAGTATGGGGAATAAGAACTGATTTTCAATATTGTGGATGGCCAGAGTTTACAGTTTTATATACTATGAGCCTCAGTTTGAAACGAATTCTCTGCTGAACAGGAAGCCAATGCAACGATTTAAGCACAGGCGTTATATGTTCATACAGTATTTGGATGTGGCCTATTAGTTATGGCTCTAGCCAGAGAGTTCTGAACCCTTTGCAGTTTAAGCATGTTAGACTTATTGATACCAGTAAGAAGTAAATTACAATAATCTAGGCGACTGGAAACCAATGCATTTGCCAGAGATATTCTTGCAGACATTGGCACATAACACCTAATTCTGCATATGTCACGAATGAACGTATAGTATGACTTACAAATACTGTTTACATGGCCACTGAGAGATATGGTAGAATTAAAAACAACGCCTAAGTTGCGTGCAGCATCGGCCAAGTGAACAGTTGAGTCACCCAGTTTCAATGACTTAAGCCCATCAATTTTGTTAAGTTGCTGTGGAGTACCCAGTAGCAGAAATTCAGTCTTTGATGAGTTAAGAAGGAGTTTATTGGATGCCCTCCAAGACTGTACCTCACCAAAGACAGCAGACAACAGCTGTATAGACGAGTCACATGACAGACTGTCAAATGAAATGTAGATTTGACTCATTTGAGTATCACCAGCATAGAAATAATATCTCAGCGAATGATTATCAAGCAATGTTCCTAATGGCGTTGTGTATAATGTAAACAAAAGAGGGCCAAGCACTGATCCCTGTGGTAAACCGCATGTCAACAAAGCATCAGATGAATAATTACCATTTAAATACACTGATTGTGTGTGCATGGACTAAGATAAGTACTAAACCAATTTAGTGCAGGGCCAGAGATCCCAAACCAGTTCTTGAGACGATGAAGAAGAATAGAATGATCCACATTATCAAAAACAGCAGAAAAGTCAAGAAGAACAAGTGCTATCACCTTACCCCATCCATTAAACAAATTATGTCATTATGAACAGTAAGAAGTGCAGATTCTGTTGAGTGAAACTTACGATAGGCTGTCACCTTACCACCATCCATAAAGGATAAAGAGTGGCAAAGGATTGGACAGGGAGATGGAAGAAGAAGGACCGTTTAATAGAGGCAAAGAAATTAATCAAAGGGACAACGAAAGTGGAGCAATTGATCAAATTAAAAAAGTCTGTCGTGGCAGAAATACCGACCCCTATAGTGACGATTTCGCTATAGTAGAACTTACAAAGGCATAACAATTATAATGACTTTGAAAGTATGGGGCTTGGACTACGAGGAGAAATGTTCGACCAGGAATGGAAGAGACTGCAATTTACGACATGCAGCCTATTGATTTAGAGGTTAAGAACAGAATTAATGTAACATAAAACTTACCAAAGACAACAAAACACAAAATATTCAGGATATAATTATGATAAACTTGATAGCACATTTATCTTTCGTAATGGCCAATCATAACGTCAAACATTTAATCTAAGTAGAATAAGCTAATCAATTCTATTACTAAACATATCATGAAAACAACGACAATATCAATAATCTAAAATCAGGTTCACAAAATGACGTACAACAAACCGCTCTGTTAAAAATCTAGACAGGAAGAAGTATTTGTTCAGCTAAATTTAATATTTAATAAGGCTGTCAAGTAGTGGAATCCAGAACGAAAGACTGAACTGCGTCTTTAGAAACTAAAGCATTACATCTCATTCTACAGTCTTACAATTATTTCAGAAAATGGCATCACCTTAGCTATGCAGAGTCCATAAAGAGGAACCTCTGGATTCTCTACATCAGAATGCCTACGTTCATAGTATTCTGAAATGAAAGTGGTACAAAGTAACTATTCCTATACATGCAGGTATTCTGCACTTCTTTTCATCACAAGTCTCTAATTCCAAATGTTTTCATCTGTAATTAAGCGGAATCATAAGTCAGCAGAGGCCAGCAATTAAGTCGTCAGGTGGAGAAAATCGATGGCTGGAACAATGCTCTAGAAATTCCTTCTCTCTTTTAAACATATCGTCACATATACCACATCCAAAAGATTTGGACAAAGATGCCATTCTATTCTTAGGACATTTGAATTTGTCAATATACAGACATTCTTCATCTTTAAATTTCGGAAAAGGACCTGGATGTACGTTCTTTGAGTAACGTTCATTTTCTTTACAAAGAACGCCTGGACTAATAGATCTGATTAAATGACCAGACAGGTTATCAATTACTTCACTTCCCAGTTTAAGATCACGTTGCGGTGTTCCTGAATGGAGTTTAAACTGCTTCGCTGAAGAACTGCTCTTGGTACAAGGTATATTGTGCAAGTGTTTCTTCTCAGTTGCATGAGTTCTTCTGTGGCTCTTTAGATGTCCAATATCTGTGAATCCTTTATTACAACCCTCGCATATATATGGCTTCACTCCTGTGTGGGTTCTCAAATGCACCGTCAAGGTCCCTACTCGGTAAAATGATTTATGACACAACTGACACTTGTATGGTTTTTCGCTACTATGAGTTCGCATGGGCGTTTTCCGAATACCACCATCATTTAATGATGTCTTACATAGCTGGCCTCTGTATGGCTTTTCACCAGTATGGGTTCTCAGGTGCCTTGTAAGAACACTACCGTCAAGAAATGATTTCTGACATAAATGACACCTGTATGGTTTTTCACCAGTATGGATTCTCATGTGTCTTTTCAGATTACCACCTTGAATAAATGATTTCTGACATAAATGACACCTGTATGGTTTTTCACCAGTATGGGTTCTCAAGTGGTTTTTCAGATGACCACCATGAATAAATAATTTCTGACATAGCTGGCACATGTAAGGTTTTTCGCCAGTATGGGTTTTCATGTGCGTTTTTAGATTAAAACCTTGATTAAATGATTTTTGACATAAATGGCACCTGTATGGTTTTTCACCAGTATGGATTCTCATGTGCGCTTTCAGACGACTGCTACAATTAAATGATTTCTCACATAACTGGCACCTGTATGGTTTTTCACCAGTATGGGTTCTCATGTGCTTTTTCAGTGTACCACCCTCATTAAATGATTTCTCACATAACTGGCACCTGTATGGTTTTTCACCAGTATGGGTTGTCATGTGCTTTTTCAGTGTTCCACCCTTATTAAATGATTTCTCACATAACTGGCACCTGTATGGTTTTTCATCAGTATGGGTTCTCATGTGCTTTTTCAGTGTACCACCCTCATTAAATGATTTCTCACATAACTGGCACCTGTATGGTTTTTCACCAGTATGGGTTGTCATGTGCTTTTTCAGTGTTCCACCCTTATTAAATGATTTCTCACATAACTGGCACCTGTATGGTTTTTCACCAGTATGGGTTCTCGTATGCGTTTTCAGAGAACCACCTTCACTAAATGACTTCTGACATAGCTGGCACCTGTATGGTTTTTCACCAGTGTGGGTTCTCGTGTGCCTTTTCAGATTACCACTCTTATTAAATGATTTCTGACATAGCTGGCACCTGTGTGGTTTTTCACCAGTATGTGTTTTCGTATTCTCCATCTCGATACTTTTTTAATTGTTACTTTCAACGTTCTTCTCCAATATCGGTTCTTTGATGAGCTGTGAAATGACCACATTCAGTCTACAGTTACTGAAAGAATTGACGTCTGTTTGTGATTTTAAATTATTCGTATGTGCTTCGCCCATCAACAGATGCTAGACTTTTGACCAGGATGAGTGTTGGCATGTGGTTCAAAGTAATTTCCTCTGTAAAAGGTTTCTACAATTGTTGTTGTCATAGCTTTTCCAACACCGGCAGTGTCCAGTTTCGCATATTATGCATTACTTCATTTAAGTTTGCCTTTCGGATGCTTACAAGAAGAGTTCATGTTTTATGTATCGGTAGTAGTTCTTGTCAAGTAAGATAAGAAATTATTAACACAGAATAAACTTCATGACGAAATACTGAAGCTATTCATCTGATGTATAATAGCACATCTTTATGCTATAATTCAGGATATTTTTAGTGAAGATATAATAGATGACTATAGCAAGAGTTGGGTTATAACAAATCCAATGTAATATTAAGATGAAACCTTGTCCAAAACTAGCTTTTGAAGCTCTGAAAGAATGGTGCTCGTCATTTTCATAGACTTCCTAAAAATAACAGTAAAACGTCAATATTTAACATGATTTTTGAACATAATAATCACTATGTAAACCAACGCACATAATAATCACTGCAGCTAAATACAGTGGAGTGATTGTTCATGCAATTATTCTCAAGCATCACCATATATAAACCAATGCATGACACTATAACTCCCGTTTTTATATAGCTAACCTACAACTCAATGTAATACTACCAGCCAAAGTACCTTCGCACACTCTTCACCATCCAGCCATCCCGGTCTACCCGTTCGTCCTCATATCTCACTCTCTTTCGTTCCCTTATCAAATAAATTAACAGTATTTTAAATTGCCACACATGCACATTGCACATTCATGATTTGAACATAATTGGGTGTCATATATATGTAGATTTCTGTAACTCCAATCTGTTTGGCACCACCAAGTCCAATCTACAGAAGCTCAAGAGTGTTGGCTCTCTTTGATTAGAGTCATAGCAATATATCAAGATATGAACATATAACCCCTTCTAAAAATCACTGCATTTGCTTCCTGTTCATCAGAGCATTTCTTTTAACTTGGGTCTCGTGGCCTAATAAACACTTTACTCTGACCAAACACATTACTGAAAATCAGGCCGTGTTCTTCAGCATTATCGCAACATCATCACAAATAGAACATTATGGTCAAATCTAAAACTATAACTGTATGTCAATGAGCGTTTTCAGTTGCTGGACCCATATTTATCAATTCCCTCTGGATAAACATGTATCTGCTCATTCCGCTCAGTCCCTTAAGTGCTCCACTTCGCACTGTGGCAAATTCACCTGCAAAATGGATAAATATAGGTAGAAAATTGACTTACCTTTCCTACAGAGGAGTAGAAACGGAGCACCAACGTATTGAATTCTGTGGACAACTGTTGGAAATACAGAAAATGTTAGAATGTCTCATCTGACCTCTAGGATTATAGATAAAATTACACCGGCTGCACAATGTTAGTGGGAAGACCAGAAGCCTATGAAGAGCATTAGGCACCTGCTGAAATAATTATGTATGTATGTATGAGCACTTGTTATAGCGCCCCTTCAAGATTTCTACTCAGAGGCGCTCTCGACTACAGCGCGGACACTGAATCGGAGTTTCACGCCCAAGCGCATGAGCAATTGCGAGTGAAGGACTTGCCCAGGGTCTTTACGCGGTGGCTTGAGGTGGATTCGAACCCGCGACCCTCAGGCTGCAAGGCGCCGAACCTACCCCTACACCACCGCGCCCCATAATTATATGTATCCAATTCCAAACAGCAACCCATGGTAACAAATAAAAGGCATTATTTGGAGGCTGAAAGAATTTTGCAACAATCTTCACATCGACTGCTAGCTATGTAGCAGAAATACACCACAGCTCCACTATCTCAGTTAAATATGGATTAGGCCTATCACTCTTGTTCTTAAAGTTTCATGCACTATTACTAGCAGATTATTTGCATGTTTCATTTCATTGACATCTTGGAGCACTGCTGCAGTCAGAATTTCAAATAATTTCCTTTCTTCATAAACTATTATAGTAAGATATATAAAGTGTAAGAAAAAAACCGGAAATTAAACTTCTGTAATTCAGAAAGTAGCATAATTTATTGCTATTTAGAATTGTTAACATACAACCTCACATCTGGGATTACGCTAACTAACAACCCTTACATCTAGAATTATAATGAAATACAACCCTCACCTCTGGAATTATACCAACATACAACCCTCACACTATTAAATGAAAAATTACAATTTCATTTATATTAAGCATAATTTTATAATTATTATTTAGTTAATTTATTTCATGTCAAAAATATACTTAAAGGAAATAAACTGAGCGTATGTCAAGTCAGTAAATAAATCACAATCATCTGTATCTATCAACCTAGAACAGATGACATCCACAAAACAAGAACCCATTTTCAATCCATACACATTTGCAGAACTGGTCGACCTGCGTTTAGCAGCAAATTTTATTATTGCATTGTACGTATCCTGTATTTTAGCATATTTAATTATTTATCTTATCTGGCTGCGTAAATGGAAGTTGGACTGATTAAAAGAGTTAGTTGGATTGATGAAAAGACTTCCTCGTGTAATCAGGAACTGGATAGATGAAAACAATTTTTGTGCTAAATGGAATCTGGATTGATGAACACAATTTTTTGTCAAAATGGAAGTTGGATTGATGAAACGAATTTTTATGTAAACACAGAAGTTGGATTGATGAAAAGAACTTTTGCAATGAAATGGAAGTTGGATTGATGAAAATAGCTTCTTGTTAAACTAGAAGTTGATATTGATGAAATTAATACTTGCACAAATAGAAGTTGAACTGATGACTGTAATCATAAAAATCATTGAAATAATTAAATACACTAGTACTTTTGACTGTAAGAAACAAGAACAAAATACGCTAAAATGCAGGTTTGCTTGTACAACTAACGGTAAAGCCTAAGATTGCTTAATTGGGTAATTTCGGAGTTTAACGTTCTTAATTATTCGCCCATTGTATAATTATTATTTTTCACAAATCCAACTTCTACTGGCGTGAAGAGCAGTAGGACGCGGGATCGCTTCCCGCACCCTCCCAAAGGTCCACTCAGCCTATCATTTGCTAGGTGGCGCATTGGTAAAATGAGATGTAGGTCGTGATGGGCGTCTTGCATGGCTGCCGTATACAGTTAAATTCGACTCCTGTAATGACTTGCGATCATCCGTTCATAGTGATTTGTAATCATCCTGCGTGATTGTCAGTTTGAATTAATAAAGATTATTATTATTATTATTATTATTATTATTATTATTATTATTATTATTATTATTATTATTATTATTATTGATATTATTATTTGATCTTGTCTGAAAAGTCATCTCAGTCATTATTATTATTATTTATTATTATTAAGAGGTTATCCCGCAGTTTAAGTTGGTAAATTATCTGAGTGTCTTCAATGCCGTACTTCACTTTGGTAAGCAAGCAGTCACCTATGTCCAAGATAACTATCATCAATCCCGCTTCCATTTCATTAAGAATTTGTTTTAATCGATCCAGCTTCCATTTCATGAAAAAATGACCCAGCTTCTATTTAACCCCAAAAAAATTTCATCAATGGAACTTTTATTTAGGCAAAGAACTATTCTCATGGCTCAAGCTTCAACTTACGGATACAATTATTTTCTTCAATACAGCTTCTGTTGCATCAAAAACTTTGTTTCATCAATCCAGCTTCAATTTACGGTAAAAATTATTTCCACCCAACTATCCAACTTCAATTTAAACACATAAATGGTTTCATCAATCAGACTTTCATTTAGGGAAACTATTTTTTCATCAATCCACCTTCCATTTTAATTTGACGATATAAAATAATTTACCAACCTAAACTACGGGTTTACCTTATTAAGATTCTGTTAAACAACCCAGCTTCTCTTTAGGCAGCAATCCTTTTAATCAATCCAGCCTTCATTTGCGAAACACCTATTTTTCATCAAATCCACCTTCTATTAAACAACAATTATTTTTTTAATCAAGCCGACTTTTATTTAACATGAATAATTACATCAATCCAACTTGTATTCGACCAACGCTGAAACCCATGCAATGGCGGATAATTTACAACGCTAAACTACGTTTACCGCAAAAATGCAGGTCTTCCTGTAGAACTAATGGTAAAGCGTAAGATTGCTTAATTGCCCGACTTTACATTATTTAGTTACGCTTGTTGACCAACGAGTTATAAAGAACGATGCATGACAAGGAACTACGTCTAACGCCATCTAGTGGTCTGATGTTCGTCCCAAATAATTTCCAGACATCGTCTACGAGGAATTAAATATTAAGATCAAACCACAGTTTAGCAACTCTCTCGTCGACTTTAATTAAATGTGTCTTTCCAATAAATTATATGCACAGAATTATAGAATCTAACCAGGATCGGCATTAAAGTCGAATTTCTCCATAATCTGGGGTAAACTGAAACAGCACAAAATGGCGACGATGAAAGTGTTCGCAAAAATGAAAACTAAGCTGAAGTTTTGGAAAGTATATCCTGTCATCTAGCGAATACATTTAACACGCTGCAGCAAAAGAGATTTGAGATTTATATATAAATAATAATCATTAACCCTCGGGCCACCAAAGGGGGGGTCATTACCACTTGTTCCATATGGAATATAATTTTGACATTTTAGTTGAACATTTAATGTGATGCAACTCGCCGTTCAGTGGCCGACCAGCTGATGTCCACATATCATACCAAAAAATGGAGTTATCCTTAAGACGATCAAGTTCATCATTCCAATATTATGGCTTCAAAGAGTGCGATGGAAGTCTAACAACTGAATTAAGGGACGCATTATACAGTGACGTGACCAACAAAATGCTTACAATATCTTGCAAATGATGCGTATTTGAACAGTTTTCGCCTGTGTGGTGGGGCTTTGCGAGAGTGCAGGAACGGGATGCCCTTGAGGGAATTATCCGAAGGTTGGTACGCCAGGGGTACTTACCTCCATCTTCTTCCTCATTTGAGACTCTCTGCAGCAATGCGGATACTAGACTCTTTGCCTGTATTCTGCACAATCCTTGTCATGTATTGCATAAATTGTTACCGCCGATCAAGCAATCGCGCTACTTCCTGCGGCCACGGTCCCATAACCGTGAGCTTCCCATGTTTGACAACCTGTCTCAGAAATGCTTCCTTGCCCGGATTCTATACAAATAAACTTTGATTTCCCTAGATCTGGCTATTTAAACCCTTCATTTTCCCCTATGACTAGCTCTAGCTCTTCTTCCTCTGTACAATAAAGCCTCTCATTCAATTAATGGTTGTGTATATATAATTTTTTGTCATTTGTTTTGAATGTATTAATCTTGCTGTGTACAGTGCTGTGCGTTTGCTAGTGCTTCTCAATAAAGGAAATACTTACTTACTTACTTACTTACTTACATGCCTCTGGATTTAAATCAGATACAGCCGATAACTGAATTCTACTAGCTTCATAATACCACGGTAAGTAGGCCTTATCCCATCGCCACGAAAATCGTTGTGGAGAGCGCCTTCTACTTGGCTTCCGCTGATGTGTGGAAGGCAGGTGATTAGATAAATCAAATAGGGCCATGACAGGTCTGTGATCACTTAGGTAGTCAATAATAACGGGTGGAATTAGAAATAGAGTAATGATCAATAAAAGACAAGGCTATCGTTAATCTGCGTAGGGGTCATGACAAAAATCATTACAATGTGCAATGGAAAATCAATCAAACATTCTTGCTCTACAGAAAACCGACACTGTCAGCTGTACAAGAGAAATTCATATCACCCAAAAGAATAACATTTTCTAAGGGAAGTATTATGTTCTCAATGTAGCCCAGACAGTTGCCTAGCTCAACAGTGTAATCAGAATTACTGGACTGACATGGAAAGTAAACATAAATTAATTTAAGAGGGGAACTGCTAATTCTATCAAGCGAAATGCATACACAATGTTTTGAGAGGTTTGCGGACACAGTAGCCGAGTGTTCGGTTTGTGGCGCATAGATTACGGGTTACAGAATACTCATTGATAGTTTATTATGTACGGACCTGGAGTCAGTCCTTCGCTCACAACTGTTTTGCAATTTGCAGCAGAGCGCAGATATAGCAGTGTGATTCTCGTTAACGATGACAGTAACGAAAATGTTCGTTAACGAAAATAAATGATTTCGTTACTGGATAGCTATAACGATAACTAAACGATATCATTAACTATAACTATAACGAAATAACACTAACGAAAAGTCATCGGTATTTTCGTTAATAAAAAAAAGTGCAATATGGAACACATGAGAAGATGAAAATGCGCTACAACTAATAGCCTATGTTCGCCCCGGAGTTTAGATTTGTGAATTACCCCAATAGTAGTCGTGCATTTTCCTAAATTTAGTAAAGTGCATTCCCAAAGCTGGATGCACCCATTCTTCAAAGCATTCGAAGCCCTTAGCAAATTATGTAACGCGTCTTAATATGCACAGCTGCTGCGTCTGTAGACAATTTCACGAGCCTTATTGTTACTATAGGCTAAATAGTAACTAAAATAAAAACCCAGTAACAATAACTATAACAAACAAAAAATACTAACTACAACTGTAGCTATAACTAAAACAAGAAACCATTAACTATAACTGTAACTGTAACTAAAATAAAAAATGTATGGAGAATCAAACTAATTTATAGGCTACTGACTGCGCATACTGTCACCAGTCGAGAATTAGACGAACTTGGTACAGTAGGTAGCTTCTGTTTAATGACGCTGAGTCATAACGAAGATGATTAGAGTCACCCTCCCCCTTTATCCAGGCTTCGGACTGACACAAGTAAAAACGCCAGTGGCGAAGTTTTTGTCCTGAGAGAAAAGAGCAGAGAAGATCAGCCCATTTCATACTCCGAAACAGCCATGGGTATGAAGTATTAGATACTTCATCATTTTTCTTAGCCTCGGCATATGAGGGCGCTTTGCTAGCCTTCTCCTTTGCCGTCTCATTTTTCATCGACAGTGCGTCAGTGTGCAAATGATCGCTGTCAGAACTCGAGGTGCAGGTCCTTCAATAATCTCAAAATTTATGCTGAAATCTATTGATAGATGATGATGATAATAATTGATGATGATGATGATGATTCATGATGATGATGATGGTATTGTTATAGGCCTATTGATAAACGCAATGGTAACGCTATTTCAGAGATCTTGCATAAAAGCGCGTAACAGGAAAGTCTAATCATAATAAATCTTAAATGGCGTAGCATCCGTCCAAATAGGCATGAATGGTGACCGATAATGTATTGTGATGTAATTCATGTCCTTAACTTTTGGCTTCGGCACCTCAGGGTTGCTCAGCCATAAACGTGTATATGGGCAAGACTAATATGAAGGTGAATACTGCAGCACGAAGAGCAGATTTTCAGAGACAATGAAGTTGGACTTTTGATGTATTTAATGCTGCTTTATTGCTAAGACATATGGGCCTATATCTGGGATTCTGAATACATGCTAGTTGATGAAGGAGTTATTGAAGGAGTTATTGAAAGAGTTGATGAAAGAGTTATTGAAAGAGTTATTGAAAGAAATATTGAATTGAAAGAGTTATTGAAAGTTATTGAAAAAGAGTTATCGAAAAGAGTTGATAGAAAGAGTTATTGAAAGGAGTTGAGTTAAAAAGGATTATTGAAAGGAGTTATTGAAGAGTTATTGTAAAGGGTGATGAAAGGAGTTGATGAAAGGATTGA
>JACEVL010000261.1:250000-292331 GCA_020284085.1 Aporrectodea caliginosa | reverse complement strand
GAGTTATTGAAAAAGTTATTGAAAAAGTTATTGAAAAGAGTTATTGAAAAGAGTTATTGAAAAGAGTTATTGAAAAGAGTTATTGAAAAGAGTTATTGAAAAAGTTATTGAAAAGAGTTATTGAAAAGAGTTATTGAAAAGAGTTAATTGAAACAGTTATTGAAAAAAGAGTTATTGAAAAAAGAGTTATTGAAAAGAGTTATTGAAAAGAGTTATTGAAAAGAGTTATTGAAAAGAGAGTTATTGAAAAGAGTTATTGAAAAGAGTTATTGAAAAGAGTTATTGAAAAGAGTTATTGAAAAGAGTTATTGAAAAGAGTTATTGAAAAAGAGTTATTGAAAAGAGTTATTGAAAAGAGTTATTGAAAAGAGTTATTGAAAAGAGTTATTGAAAAGAGTTATTGAAAAGAGTTATTGAAAAGAGTTATTGAAAAGAGTTATTGAAAAGAGTTATTGAAAAGAGTTATTGAAAAGAGTTATTGAAAAGAGTTATTGAAAAGAGTTATTGAAAAGAGTTATTGAAACATTTATTGAAAAAGAGTTATTGAAACAGTTATTGAAAGAAGAAAGAGTTATTGAAAGAGTTATTGAAACAGTTATTGAATTGAAATAAACTGGGTAGTTTGTTGATTTCAGTTAATATAACAGTTATTGAAAAATAGTTATTGAAAAGAGTTATTGAAGAGTTATTGAAAAGGAGTTATTGAAAAGAGTTATTGAAAAGAGTTATTGAAACAGTTATTAAGTCAAAATATCAACTACATAACATTTATTGTGAGCTAAACTATAGTTCTGTAACCAATTATCAGTTAAACTGGTGATTATCGGGAGCAAATAACTTTTTTCAATCATAATTGAAATGGCCAGCGCGTTGAAACACAAAATCAAAGCGGCCCTCTGCAATGTCATCTTCGTGGCCCTTGAAACATGTAACGTTTGCGAACACGTGACATAATACTCGTAATAATGGATCAATTTTGCATCGATGCAAAACTATATATCTTATATCTGCAATATCTTCTACTATTGCCCATTTTTTTCTGCACTGAGCCGTTAGGCTTTTTTTAATACTTTAAAATCAGCATGTATACAAAAAAATTATGATTTCACATTAACCTTCAGGCTACCAAGCTTTTTGTGACATGGACTACCAAGGGGGGGGTGGTTACTGGATTTTGGGTCTCGTTTGAGATATCATAACTTGTAATATATCATTGGATTCAGCATTCATTTCTGCACAGAATGGTGTATTTAGTTGAACATTATGTGAATGCACCTCGAAATTACATCACTTTTAACAACGGAACCACCTTAATTAGCGATATTTTATATTATTGCGTACATTTTGTACTTTTGGATAAACAAATATAAGATTATGTGTGTTTTGAAACTGATCTATGTCACATACATCCCTGCACATGTTTATATACGTATAAATATACATACATATATATCCATACCGTACATATACCGTATATATATGTATATCTGAATGCTGAATCAATGATATATTACAAATGTGGGGCGCAGTGGTGTAGAGGTATGTTCGGTGCCTTGCAGCCGGAGGGTTGCGGGTTCGAATCCACCTCAAGGGGTATATTTGGTGCCTTGCAGCCGGAGGGTTGCGGGTTCGAATACGGTGTCCAGCCATTTGCGCGCAAGACGTTTGCGCGCCGTCGTTTGCGCGCAGTCATTTGCGCGCACCGTCATTTGCGCGTTGGACGTTTGCGCGCCGTCATTTGCGCGCGCGCCGTCACAATATGCAAACAAAAGAATCTACGAAATAACCACTTTAATCATTTCAAAAAATCTGTATTGGTTTTCTACAAAATAACTACTTTTATTTAGCTGTAAGTTCAGCAACCTATCAATGTTTTTCTTTCTACGAAATGACTACTTTAATTTAGCAGTAAGTTGAGCTAGGTATCTATGTTTTTCTACGAAGTGAGGGTTAGGTATAAATGTTTTCTACACATCAAAGTGCGAATAAAATAGGCCGACCCATCATACAGGAGTTCGCTGTTTGATCATACGAAGACGACAGGTACAATATGCGAAATCAAAACCAGAACAATAGGTTGAAAAACAATAGATTGATATATACTATAGGTTTATACGCGAAGAGGAACAGGAGTACACATCAAAGTGCGAATAAAATAGGCCGACCCATCATACAGGAGTTCGCTGTTTGATCATACGAAGATGGCAGACATAATAGTACAAGTCAATCCACACTGCGCGCGCGCAGAATTTATATAGCGCCCCTTCAAGGTAATCTACTCAGAAGCGCTCCCAGTCCAACCACGGCTAAACAATACAGTCTTGAGGTTTACAAAGAAGGTAGTGGTGTGACCCCTAGGCACTAGGCGGAGTGCAACAGGGAGCCCATTCCAGGTCGTAGGGCCAGCGACAGAAAAAGAGCGCCGCTGCTTTATGGTAGTCCGCGCAGACATAATAGTACAAGTCAATCCACACTGCGCGCGCGCAAACGTCCCGCGCGCAAATGACGGGCATTTCTTGCTGCGCTCAACCGACTGCGCGCAAATGACGGCGCGCAAACGACGGCGCGCAAACGTCCTGCGCGCAAACGACAGGGCGCCGATTGAAACTGTGGCGGCCGCGTCAGGGGCCCTGGGCAAGTCCTTCACTCGCAATTGCTCAGGCGCTTCGGCGTGAAACTCCGATTCAGTGTCCGCGCTGTAGTCGGGAAGCGCCTCTGAGTAGAAATCTTGAAGGGGCGCTATATAAATATCTGAAATGAATGAATGAATGAATGAATATCGGTTTACGTTGTGATTCCGTATTCAGCCATTTTCACACAGATTAACCCTAGGGCTACCAAGCTTTTTGTAACACTGGCTACCAAGGGGGGGTGGTTACCACCCCCTTTGGATTTCGTGTTTGGTTTCACATATCATAACTTGTAATATAGCATTGGATTCAGCATTCATTTCTGCACAGAATGGTATATTTAGTTGTACATTATGTGAATGCACCTCGAAATTACATCACTTTTAACAACGGAACCCCTTAATTAGCGATATTTTATATTTTTGCGTACATTTTGTACTTTTTGGATAAAAAATATAAGATTATGTGTTTTTTTTAAACTGATCTATGTCACATACATCCATACACATGTTTATATGCATATAAATATACATACATACATATATATTCATACATTTATATCGGTTTACGTGGTGATGCTGTATTCAGCCATTTTCACACAGATTACGCGTATTTTTTATTTATTTTGATCACTTCCGGTATTAAAAAAACAAATTAATCAGTATGACAAAATAGCACTACATGTCCTCTATGCAACGGCATAATTTATTTCTCTTCAAAAATAAATTATGAATATGTTATAATCAAAAAACATGAAAAATGTTTTGAAAGTGTAACCTATTTTCATACATTTTAATTTATTTTGAGCACTTCCGGTTGCCTCAGGTAAACTCAGTGACCACAGAAATGTAGCCCCACATTCCCTCTATAGAACGGTATAATTTGTGTCTCTTAATATTAAATGACAGACAAGATATAGTCGAAAATCTAGGGGGTGGTATCCACCTCTGGTGCCTCGGGTATATTGGGTATAACTTTTGAACGGTGTCAGATACCATCTCACATTTTACCTCAAAACGTGTGTAAATGAACCCCCTACAGGTATACCTAAAAGGTCAAATTTTGATTCCATACGGAAAAAGTTTGAGATGAAAAAAACCTAGGGGGAGGGTGGATACCACCCCCTCCTTGGTAGCCTGAGGGTTAAGCGTATTTTTTTATTTATTTGGATCACTTCCGGTATTCAAAATACAAAAATGTAAGTATGCAAATGAAGCCCTACATTCCCTCTAAAGCTAAAGACTGGTATATTTGTTTATCTTCCATTAAGACAAATGAATACGCTACAGCCAAAAACTAAGGGGGGGTGCTTCCATTCAGCCATTTTTCACGCATATTACGCTTATTATTATTTATTTTGAACACTTGCAGTCATCAAAAACAAATTAATCAGTTTACAAAAATAGCACTACATGTCCTCTATGCAACGGCATAATTTATTTCTCTTCAAACATAAATTATGAATACGTTATAATAAAAAAAACATGAAAAATGTGTAAAAGTGTAACCTATTTTCATACATTTTAATTTAATTTGAGCACTTCCGGTTGTCTCAGGTCAGCTCAGTGACCATGGAAATGTAGCCCCACATTGCCTCTATAGAATGGTATAATTTGTGTCTCTTAATATTAAATGACGGATAAGATATAGTCGAAGATCTAGGGGTATCCACCCCCTGGTACCTCAGGTATATTGGGTATAACTTTTGAACGGTGTGATCGAGTATCATCTCACATTCTACCTCAAAACGTGTGTAAATGAACCCCATACAGATACCTAAAACGTCAAATTTTGATTCCATACGGAAAAAGTTTGAGATGAAAAAAAACCTAGGAGGTGAATACCACCACCCTTTTGTAGCTCGAGAGTTAATATGCAACAAAATATGTGCAAATCATGAATGTGCATACATTGTGGCAATTTAAACCTATGTCACCATCACCAGGCGGAAGTGGTAGCATTTCGATCCTGCTGCCTTTCTCGCCGACCTGTCAAAGACAGATCTATGTCCAGTCACTGACCCGGCGACTGAGAGCTCTGCAGACGATCTCGCAGATACCTTCGACTCAGTAATCAGCGGCCTTCTTGATAAGCATGCTCCTGTTTCAGAGTTCACTGTGCGGGAGCGTTCTCATCAGCCGTGGTTCGACAATGAATGCCGTGAGGCTAGGCGGAAAGCTCGACGTCTGGCTCGGCGTTGTCAGACCCACACTGCTGGTGCAGAGGGCAAGCAAGCCTGGCGCACAGCGTTACGTGCGGCTAGGAAGCTGTCCCATCAGAAGGCCTCTGATTACTGGAAGTCGAAAATCACGTCGGCCGGCAAAAATCAGCGTCATGTGTGGCAGTCAGTGAACCAGCTGCTTGGCGAGGGCAAAAGCACTGCCAAAGCTGGGTCTTTCTCTGCTGCTACCTATCACGACCACATGGAAAAGAAAATCGCTGACATCCGAGCATCGACATCTGATGCAAGTGAGGCGATTTTTACTGATTGTCCAACTCCAGGCATGTGCGAGTTCCTCCCGATCACCACGGAAGATGTCATTAAAGTAATTGTTTCTTCACCAGCAAAACAGTGCTCTCTTGACATACTTCCAACGTGGCTCATGAAGGAGGCGGCTCCACTACTGGCGCCTTTCATCGCTCGGATGTTCAATCAGTCCTTCGCCATCGGCCGTTTCCCGTCCAAATGGAAGCACGCAATTGTCAAGCCACTCCTTAAGAAAGCTGGAACCGAGGAATCTTCACCCGCGAACTTCAGACCGGTCTCAAACCTAACGTTTGTATCTAAAGTACTTGAGCGTATTGCCAACCATCAGCTGACTGAGTACCTGTCTGAATCTCGCCTTCTGCCTCGGTTTCAATCTGCCTACAGGCGTGGCCATTCCACCGAGACTGCGCTCCTTAAAGTGTTCTCGGATGTTGTCAACGCCATAGAAACAGAGAGTACTGCTGTGTATCGAGCGCATATCAGAGTGGATGACATCCAACCGGCTCAAACTCAATCCAGCAAAAACTGAGTTTTTATGGTGCACAACCCTCAGGCGTCGCCATCTACTTGACGGCAGCACCTTCGCCCTTGGTGATGCAGAAGTTCGCCCAGCTGACACCATCCGCAACCTTGGAGTCCACTTTGACAGCTGTATGACCATGACGGCCCATGTGAGTCAACTCGTTCGAGGTTGCTTCTACCAACTGCGTCGAATTAAATCCAAATTATGAATACGTTATAATAAAAAAAACATGAAAAATGTGTGAAAGTGTAACCTATTTTCATACATTTTAATTTATTTTGAGCACTTCCGGTTGTCTCAGGTCAGCTCAGTGACCATGGAAATGTAGCCCCATATTGCCTCTATAGAATGGTATAATTTGTGTCTCTTAATATTAAATGACGGATAAGATATAGTCGAAAATCTAGGGGGGGTATCCACCCCCCTGGTACCTCGGGTATATTGGGTATAACTTTTGAACGGTGTGATCGAGGTATCATCTCACATTTTACCTCAAAACGTGTGTAAATGAACCCCCTACAGATACCTAAAAGGTCAAATTTTGATTCCATACGGAAAAAGTTTGAGATGAAAAAAAACCTAGGAGGTGAATACCACCCCCCTTTTGTAGCTCGAGAGTTAATATGCAACAAAATAAAAAAATGTGCATTCAAAAGTGCCTTAATAAACAGGAACGTGTCAAAGAAGGAAGCTGGTTTTATAGTGCAGGGCCAATGCGGGCACAATAAGCTAAGCTGTTGAATTTATAGCGTCTGATGCATCCTGTTAAAGGTGTTTTAGACGATAACTGTATCCTTATTGTTAAGCGAAATCTTCTGTCGGCCAAGGGCCACTATCGTCGACTTTACCCTATGAGAAAAATTTTTTTTTGCTGCTGGCGTAGGTGGATTCATCGTTCGTATTTCATGCAACAGTTCACCCTGACCCTATCACCGATTCGTACCTAATATACCTGGTTATCGATTTTGCTTTGCCTGTGAATAATCTCATTCCCGCCACTTAGTTTAAATTGGGCGCTCTATGAATCTCGACATTACATTTATTCCGGTATTAATGCTATGATGTCGTTGGACACCTGTACACTGCTTTCAATCGCATCTATAAAATGAACAGCTGCATTAAGCCGGCGAATGTTGTATTCACGAGTTTTTCAAGTCTGTATTATGCCGAATGAACGTTGTGCAATGGTCAAAATAGTTTGAATCGACGTCCATGGCCTTCGTTCATTGTCTATGAATGAAGAGCAGTTACTGCAGGCTTATTGCTGGAAATCGATGTCAATTGTAGCCTAAGTTCCGTATTACGTTTCTTCTTATATCTGATGACCTTATTCACTTGTGGGTCATGGAGATCCATTCGTCGTTTGAGTCAGCAGAGTTTCGTAGCTAACTAATTCTTTTCAGATTTAGGCCTTCATTTTCAGGGCCTGTTTTTGAATCTATAGACGGCGGGCATCATTAGCTCTTTAACCCGTTCTGGACCAAAACTTTATTAAGAAATTTTTTTATGATATGTGATAATTATTGGGGCCTTCATGGCAATGTTTGAACGTATGTATTATGCTTTTTTGACTATTCTCAAATAACATATGCAAATTTGCATATGTTCGTTTTACGAACATTGGGCCAATAGGCTACTAACAACATGTGAAATATTGAACATGCATGAAATTACATTGTAACACAATAACGTAATAAAAATGAATAATTGGTGTTAAAACCGTCTTGGATCAGAGTGAGAATTGCCGGGGGGGTTGGGGGTTCAACCCCCTAGTCTTTCTTAGGCTCCTATAGTAAAGTCTACATTTCACACCCAAACTGCACATAAGTCAACGTCTAACCTCCCCTCCCAGTTATTTTTTGCAATTCCCATATTATCTTGGATTCGCTTCTTGTCAACACTGAAGCAGCGTCTCTTGGACACAGTTGGACTCACACCTACATGGTCTGATGCTATGAACACTGGCTTGTTGTCTTTCCACAATGTCACCACGACACTTCCATTGCCCTGATATTCGATTTATCTACCTGCTCTCTTCATCGCACTGGATTTCATGAGAGGGCAGTCTCACAAGCAATTCCCCTGTATTGTCCCAGTGGCAGCATAAACTGTATCTTCAGTGTTGTGAGGAGTACCAATGAAGTGAAGAAGTTGTAGAAAGTAAGAGTGTGACACTGGGGATGTTCAACTATCGTCAGAAGCTGCCAGACAGCTTGACTACCGAGGCTGTCATCCTCTCTCTCTCTCTCTCTCTCTCTCTCTCTCTCTCTCTCTCTCTCTCTCTCTCTCTCTCTCTCTCTCTCTCTCTCTCTCTCTCTCTCTCTCTCTCTCTCTCACACACACACACACACACACGCACGCACGCGCGAACACACATACACAGACACACACAGACACATACAGACACACAGACACACACACAGACACACACAAAGACACACACAGACACACACACAGACACACACACAGACACACATATATATATATATATATATATATATATATATATATATATATATATATATATGATTTGGTTGATACACGTAGCTCAAGATCAGAAATATGCATATGTGAATCAACGTTGACTTGACTTGACGCCATCAGTAGCGTATTGGACCAATGTTCGTAAAACGAACATGACCCAGATATGAAAATTTTGCGACTCCATTTATTACAATAAAATTATGCAAATGGCATGTGCTTTGTGCTAAATATGTGCACTTGTCAAATACCCATCAGCTCGTACGATATCACGCATCGAACCAAAATTACAAATTTTCAAACAAAAGATGGTGAACATACTGGATTTGAGGTATTTAGCATAAGACAAAAACAGTTCAAAACTTTCAAAACAAAATTTTTTTGCGATTTATCCGACAAATCAAACCTTTCGCTTACATAAGAGCACATGAAAAGAAAATTAGAGTGACGACCTCAACCAATTTGATGTCATCAAAAAATGTGTTCGTAAAACGAACATTGGTCCAAAACGGGTTAATTAGTGAAATTCGGGCTATTGGCCAGGACGAGTCCGCGATCCAACAATATGATAACTTAGATTCTTCCTGCAATTAATTAGATGCCAAATAATGCTATTTTGTTATTATGTCAATGTACATTGTCATTTCCAAGGTTTGGAAATTTTTCAACCAGTTGATGTAGCACTCTAAGCTATTCACTAGATGGCAGAATATACTTTCTGCAGCCAGCTTCAATATCTTGTGAACCTAATTCTTTAATCGCTCGCCATTTTGATGAAAGAAATTGTTTCCCTAAATGGAAGTGGGATTGATGGAAACATTCCTGTGTTCAAAATTGAAGTTGGATTGATCGAAATAATTTTTCCCGTAAATAGAAGCTGGATGGATGAAATTAAGTTTTCGATTCAATAGAAGCTGGATTGATGAAAAAAATTGTTTCCGTAATTAGAAGCTGGATCCATGAGAATATATCTTTGCTTAAATAAAAGTTCCATTGATGAAAAAACTTATTTCTTTCATGAAATAGAAGTTGGATTGATAAAAGTAATTTTTTCAATTTAAATAGAAGTTGGATTGATGAAAAAAATTTCTTAATGAAATGGAAAGTGGATTGATGATAGTTAACATGCACTTAGGTAGACTTCTTACTTACCAAACGTCGTCAAGTACGGCATTGAAGACATTAGAATAATTTAGCAACGTAAACTACGACTTTACCCAATGTTATGTTTTCAGCCCCGTACTTTCCGTTGATATTGAAAATATTCACAATTGAAACCAGAAGTTGGATGATTTACGAAAATACTAGTAAACGTGTAGTTTAGCGTCGTAAATTATTCGTCCATTGTAGCATTATTATTTTTGATAATCCAACTTCTGCTTTGGTAAGAATCCTTTCCACCAATCCAGCTTCTATTTATCTATTTAGGCAAGAATTCGTTTGATCAACCCACTTTCTATTTAGGCAGAAATGCTTTTCATCGAACCAGCTTCTATTTAGGCAAAATAATTTAAATCAATACGAAATCTTTTCGTCAATCCTACTTGTATTTTATCAACGCTGAAACTCATGCAACGGCGAATAATTTACGACACTAAACTACACGTTCACCAAAATACTTTTCAGTAAACCGGAAGTTGGACGATTCATGAAAATATTTATCAGTAAACTAGAAGTTGGATTGCTGAAAATATTTTTAGTGAAAATTGTAGTCACTGAAATTTCAAATGAAATACAAATTGAATGGATGAAAATGAATTTCTAATAAAATGGAAGTTGGATGGGTTAAAATATTTCTTTGATGAAATAGAAGTTGGATGAAGAAATTATTTCTTTTAATGAAATACAAATTGCATGAATGAATTTTAGCAACATAAACTGGTTCCGCAACAAAAACTCAGCTATGACATTTCGTCTACAGGCACTTCGTCTTCTGTATCCATTACGGCTAATCAACAGAGGCTGCTTTCTTATAGTTTCGCTAAAACGTGCTATATATTCTCAGGAATCCAGCTTCTAATTACTGACAAGATTATTTTCATCAATCCAGCTTCTTTTGAATGGAAACTTAGTTTCATCCAACTCGGTATCCAGCTTCTATATGAGGAAAAATTATTTTGATAAATCCAGCTTCTATTTCAACACATGAATGTTTTCATCAATCCCATTTCCATTTTAGGAAACAGTTTTTTTCATCAATCCAGCTTCCCTTTTAGAGTAACAATATCAAATAACTTTGTAGACGAAATGTCTGTAGACGAAAAGTCTGTAGGCGAATTGTCGTGACTCGTAACACAGCATAAACTACGGTTTTACCCAAAGTCCTTCAGACAATGAAGTCACTAGTTGTCTTTAGATGCAGTTTTATGTTACGAATTGATCACTTATAACCTGGATGGTGGAAATTCAGCAAGGCAACCATTTAGGAAATAAGTAGGAATTGAAATACTGCCATTGATAGATGGAGCACAAACACCAACTATTCAATCAATTTAATGTAGCTGACTTTCATGTAGCAACAATTAGCCTTGAGTTGTGAACAATAATTAAATAATTGTGGTTATGTCTTAAAACAAACTATTAGGGTTATGTTACTTTTCTTCATTTTAATAGATGCCTGAAGTTCTTGACATGTGCATGAAGACTTCCCAATGCAGTTATATGAGAAGGCCAATATCTCATTGAACTTCATCAAAAACATTATGGTGGATATTTTTATCTGCAGCTTTTTTAGCATCGATTATTTCTTCATCAGTTAGCATCACTACCTATTAATAATGCAAGAGTGTGATATTCTACAGAAATTGGATCGCTTCAATATTTCATCACAAAAGATTATTTTTTCTGTGTGACTAATTTTGTTACTTTATCCCAAAAGAACTATTATTGACACAAAACATGTGAAAAGTTGCACTTGCATCAACCAAAACAGAGAGTGTCTATACCTGCATTTGCTTTAAAATGGATGCTATTCGAGCTGAAGAAACGTCATGCAGAACAATATTATATGAAGAATCGGTTGCACTTTCTGGTGATTTACAAAAGCACGTAAAAGCCAATTCTGGCAAAAAACCACAGAAACATCAATTTGAGAAATCATATGCTCGAAGTGAAATTCTGACAGCGCCTGTGAGAAAACAAACACGAGAGCAACTGTGCAAATGTCAATCATGTGGAAAATCATTTACTGAAGTAGGTAGGTTGATGGTGCATATGAGAATCCATACTAGTGAAAAAGCAAACAAGTGCCAGTTATGTCAGAAATCATTTAATCGCGGTTGTCATCTGAAAAGGCACATGAGAACCCATACTGGAGAGAAACCATACACATGCCAGTTATGTAAGAAATCATTTCTCAGAAGCAGTCATCTGAAAATACACATGAGAACCCATACTGGTGAAAAAACATACAAATGCCAGTTATGTCAGAAATTATTTACTCAAGGTGGTGATCTGAAAATACACTTGAGAACCCATACTGGAGACAGTGGAGAGAAACCACACAAATGCCAGTTATGTCAGAAATCATTTATCAAAGGCAGTCATCTAAAAATTCACATTAGAATCCATACTGGTGAAAAACCATACCAGTGCCAGTTATGTAAGAAAATCATTTACTCAGTGTGGTCCTATGAAAAAACACATGATAACCCATACTGGAGAGAAACCATACCAATGCCAGTTATGTCAGAAATCATTTACTGGAAGTGGTAATATGAAAATACACATGAGAACCCATACTGGTGTAAAACCATACAAATGTCAGTTTTGTCAGAAATCATTTACTGGAGGTGGTCCTCTGAAAACACACATCAGAACGCATACTGGTGAAAAACCATACAGGTGCCAGTTATGTCAGAAATCATTTACTGAAAGTGGTAATATGAAAATACACATGAGAACCCATACTGGTGTAAAACCATACAAATGCCAGTTATGTCAGAAATCATTTAGTCAAGGTGGTGATCTGAAAATACACTTGAGAACCCATACTGGTGAAAAACCATACCAGTGCCTGTTATGTCAGAAATCATTTACTTGCAGTGAAACTCTTAAAACACACATGAGAACCCATACTGGAGAGAAACCATACAGGTGCCAGTTATGTCAAAAATCATTTTCTGAAAGTGGTCATATGAAAAGACACATGAAAACCCATACTGGCGAGAAACCATACATGTGCCAGTTATGTAAAAAATCATTTACACTTGGTGGTTCTCTTAAAAGGCACATGAGAACCCATACTGGAGAGAAACCATACAAGTGCCATTTATGTCAGAAATCATTTACAGAAGTCAAGTCTCTAAAGAATCATATTAGAACTCATACAGGAGAAAAACCGTACATATGTGACGTTTGTAATAAAGGATTCACACGACTTGGAAGTCTAAAGAGTCACAGAAGATCTCACATGAATGAGAAGCAACACCCACACAATAAATCTTATGCCAAGAGCAGTTCTTCAGCGAAGCAGTTTAAACTTCATGATGGAACACAGCCACAGGATCTTGAAATGAAAAGTGAATCAATTGCTAACCTATCTGTTCGATTCATAACAATAAATAGTACAGGCGTTATTGATAAATCAAATGAACGTGTGTCAAGGAACGTGCATCCTGATTCTAATGAAAAGACAAGTCCTGTTGAAAAAGTTAGTCTCGGAGAATGTCTTTGTCTTAACACAGTCAAATCACCTGAGGATGCGAAGCCGTTTCTGGAAAAATCGTTTGGATGTGGTTTATGTGGCGAAATGCTTGAAATTGAGACTGAATTTCTAAAGCATTGTTCTAGCCATCGCTTTTCTCGACCTGACGAATTACTTATTGGCCTGTGCTGATTTCTAATTCTCAGCACATGTAGTTTAAGATTGAGAACAGACTGAGACACTTAATTGTGATACTATATTGATGTGCTGTTGCAGTTACTGTATGCGTACAGATAAATTCTGATTGATTGTCATTTTAACCCGTTGGAGGTGAGGTGGGGTATGACACACCCCAGGGCTATTCTACGCTGCTTTTTCTACGGAAAACGTAGAACCAGCTTGGATTATTTTTGTCTACCTTAGTGAATGTGAAATACGGACACTTTAGGACACTTTCAGGTACTTTTGGACGCTATTTTTTTTATTTCTTGCATATTAAAGTGAAAATTATAATTTCTCGTATACATATTGATTTTAATGAATTTAAAAAAGTTACGGCACAGTACCGAAAAATTGTGCTATTATAAAATATTACTGCATATAGTGTTGCATCGATGCAAAATTGATCCATAATTACGGGTATTATGTCACGTGTTCTCAAATGTTACATGTTTCGAGGGCCACGAAGATCCCATTGCAAAGGGCCGCTTTGATTGTGAGCGCCACCACGCTGGCCATGTCAATTATGATTGAAAACTCTTATTTGTTCCTGAAAATCACCAGTTTAGCAGATAATTGGTTACATAACCATAGTTTAGCTCACAATTTATGTTATGTAGTAGATTTTGCGACTTGCAAGTAATTATATGTATTGGGGTATGTCAGACCCCACCTCACCACAAACGTTACAATGCTTCAACTCACCTCCAAAGGGTTAATTACCAAAGTTTGGCATCAAGCATTCTGGTGAAGGATATTCACTAGGTGATCCCTTTTTGTGCTTTGTGTCTAAGGTGTAAAACTACTTTTCCCTTTTCATGGCGTCACTGTAAAACAATTAAATTTGCTGAAGATCAACATGAAATCCTATACTAGTGTCCCTGGACGCAGTAAAGTTTTCCTTTCTGACTGTTTCATGACAAATTGTTCACTGACAAAAGGTTCATAACAAAAATCGCATATCAACGTTGGCTTCATCAATCTAGCTTCTATTTAAGCTGTTTTCATCAGTCCAATTTCCATTTAGGCAAGAATTGTTGTCATCAATCCAACTTTTATTTAAGGAAGAATTCTTTCCATCAGTTCGACTTCTAACTGAGCAAGAATTCTCATCAATCTAATTATAACTTCTAATTATGCATGAATTCTTTTTGTGAATCCAACTCCCATTTAAACAAGAATTCTTTACATCAATCCAATTTCTACTTAAGCAAGAATGCTTTACATCAATCCAACTTCTACTTAAGCAAGAATTCTTTTATGTAATCCAACTTCTATTTGAGCTCATTTCAACAAGGTCGATGACGTCAGAGTGCTTATGGACCAGGAACGTTGTTGCCCTGACCGAAACCTAGCACGAGGACTCTGACTGCACGACCATCAAATGTCTCCGTGGGCTGGGACTAAACCTATTGGAAGCTGCCAGGTCGATCGACGATAAGCGGCGCCAGAGAAAGGTTAACTTTGTTTACCACGGCGGCATTGCCATCGTCGCCACGCATGATGTCGCTTTATCTAAGATCGACCTTAGGCAGAAGGCAACATCGTTTGGGTTCCTGTGTTGTCGGACGACCTCGGAAGGCAGCAGTTATGTCCTCGTCGTCTTATACCGGCCACAGTCAGTTGCACCGGTGTTCTTTGATGAATTAGCCTATCCTCACTTCTGGCAGCTCTCGCCAGTAGGCTATATCTGTTCCAGTTATCATAACCGGAGACATAAACATCCATATCGAGCGAGCGCTAGACCCTGAAGTAATCAAACATGATGCTATTTGTCGATCCACGGTGTCCGACGTGCACAAAAGCGCGTAACAGCAAAATCAATCATAGTAAAAATCTTAAACAAATAAGTTTTAAGGTTTATTTTGAAAATCGATAGTATTACGTTAATTCGCTGCGGTGAGGCAGCTTTCTAACAGTTCTTTTTTCCTCATATTATATAAATGTCATAAATAGCAATTGTAGAAATATGACTGTTAATTTCTTTATAAGCCTAAAAGCTCGTATGCTCCAGCGCGGTAAGATTTATTCGCTAGATGACAGGATATACTTTCTTAAACTTCAGTTTACTTCTCATTCAATCGAAACATTCCTATCGTCGCCATTTTGTACTGATGACAGTTTAATCAGAATATGGAGAAATTCGACTTTTCTGCCAAACCTGGTTAGATTCTATTACTCTGTGCATATAATTTATTGGACAGACACATTTAGTTAACGGCAGCTAAGTGAACGAGAGAGTTGCTAATATAATTGTGGTTTGATCTGAATGTATAAGTCCCCGTAGACGATGGCCGGACGGAAAGTCATTCGGTCGAACCACTAGATAGGTTTAGACTTCAGACGCAGTTCCTTGTCATGCATCGTTCTTTATAACTTGTTGTTTATAACTATTTGGTCAATATGCGGAAATAATTAACGTAAAGTCGCACAACTAAACAGTTATTTCTCAGTGTAGCGTTCTTAATTATTCGCCATTGCATGGGTTTTTGCCTCGGTGTAATACAAGCTTGATTGACGTAATGAATTCGTGTTAAATAAGTCTGATTGATTAAAAGTATTCTGGCTTAAATAGAAGCGGGATTGATGAAAAATAATTGTTGTTCAAATAGAAGTTGGGTTTGATGAAAATAAATGTTTCTCAGATGGAAGCTGGATTGATTAAAAGGAGTGCTGCCTAAAATGAAGCTGGTTTGTTTAATAGAATCATGCCCAGGTGGAAGTTGGATTTGTGAAAAATAATAATGCAACATTGGTCGAATGATTAAGAACGCTGAACTCCTAAATTACCCAATTAAACAATCTTAGGCTTTACCGTTAGTTATGCAGACAAACTTGCATTTTAGCGTATTTTGTTCTTGCTTCTAACAGCGAAAAGTAATAGCGTATTTAATTATTTCAATGAGTTTTATGATAACTGTCATCAATCCAACTTCTATTTGTGCAAGTATTATTTTCATCAGTATCAACTTCTAGTTTCACTACAAGCTATTTTCATCAATCCAACTTCTATGTTTATGTAAATATTATTTTCATCGATCCTACTTTCATTTTTATGCAGAAATTGTTTTTATCAATCCAGATTCCATTTAACACAAAAATATTTTTCATCTAACTAGTTCCTGATACCACAAAGAATTATTCTTTTCACCATTCCAACTTCTATAAACAAGGAACTCTTTTCATCAGTCCAACTTCTATTTATGCAAAGAACTCTTTTCATCAGTCCATCTTCTATTTATGTAAAGAACTCTTTTCATCAGTCCAACTTCTATTTATAAAAAGAATAATTTTCATCAGTCCAACTTCCATTTATGTAGACAGATAAGATAAATAATTAAATACGCTGAAATTTAATACAGTATACGTTCAATGCAATAATAAAATTTGCCGCTGAAACGCAGGTTGACTAGTTCTGCAAATGTGTATGGGTTGAAAATGGGTTCTTGTTTTATGGATATCGTCTAGGTGGATAGATGCAGATGACTGTGATTTATTTAAATGACTTGACATATGCTCAGTTTATTTCCTTCAGGAAGATTGTTGACATGAAATAAATTATCTAAATAATAATTGTATGCATAATATGCTTATTATAAATGAAATTGTAATTTTTCATTTAATAATGTGAGGGTTGTATGTTAGTATAATTCCAGAGGTGAGGGTTGTATTTTATTATAATTCCAGATGTACGGGTTGTAAGTTAGCGTAATTCCAGATGTGAGGTTATATGAACATTAGCATATTTTCAGATGTGAGGTTTGTATGTTTGCATATTTCCAGATGTGACGGTTGTATATTAGCATAATTGCACAAGTGATGGTTGTATGTTTACATCATTTTAAATAGCAATATGCTTCTTTTTGAATTACAGAAGTTTAATTTCCGTTTTTGTTCTTACACTTTATATATCTTACTATTATAGTGAATTATTAGTTTATGAAGAAAGGAAATTATTTGAAACTATGACTGCAGCAGTGATCTAACATGTCAATGAAATGAACTTGCAAATAATCTGCTAGTAATAGTGCATGAAACTAATGTTCATATCTTGAGATTTTGTTATGACTCTAATAAAAGAGAGCCAAGAATCTGGAGCTTCTGTAGATTGGACTTGGTAGTGCCAATTAGAATTGAGTTACAGTAATCTACATGTATATGACACCCAATTATGTGCAAATCATGAATTTGCAGGTGTGGCAATTTAAAATACTGCTAATTTTTCTTGATAATGGAACGGGAGAGAGATATGAGGACGAACGGGTAGACCGGGATGGCGGGATGGCGAAGAGTGTGCGTAGGTACTTTGGCTGGTAGTATTACATTGAGTTGTAGGTTAAGGATAAGACTTTAACCCATTAACGCATAGCGTCCCATATATGGGACGGTATGTTAAACAGCCTAACAGACTGGTAACTGTTTATATTTCGTTACTTGTGTTATATCGCCAAATTCTTATTACGTATCCCTACACAATGGACTCGTTCAGTAACCCGGAAGTTGATAAAGTTGAAGTGTTTCAGTTGATGTAAACTGCAAAAAGTTTTCGATAATTAACTTCTACTATGCCGCGTTCAAAGAGGTATGCATATTTTTAAATTCAGTTTTTTCTTTCTACATTCGCTTTCTTACAGATGTTTTCCGCATATATATTGAATGATTTCAATTTCTGCTGTTTGTATTTGCTGACACTGGTCCGCGATCTTGACGTCCCATATATGGGACGCTATGCATGAAAGGGTACATGAACCTTTGTTGTTCTGTTGTTGTATTTTCATAGATATGCCGTTCACGAGGTTGTGCCTATGTTTGAGAATGATGAAGATTTCATGAGTGCTGACATTTACATTGATCCTCCTATTGACAGTGATAACAGTGATCAAGATAGCGGTGCGGAAGATGGTGGCGGAATAGTTGATGATTTGCCGTGCAACGCTTTGCAGGCCGAGGCACACATGGTTGTTCATCGTGGAGATGGTGATCAAGAAATTGGATGTGAAGAAGGGCCTAGCAAGGAAGCTGACAGCTCAGGAACTTCAGTAACTGTTAGTGACACTGCTTGCAAGCGATGCAGTAAACGTCAACGACCAGTGCAGCGCGAAACTGAAGCCTCTCCAGCCGGTGTCACGACAACTCGTCGAACGACATTTCGTCTACGACACTTCGTCGAGCGACAATTCGTCGAACGACATTTCGTCTACTAAGTTATTTGATGTTGTCACTTTAAAATGGAAGCTGGATTGATGAAAAAAACTGTTTTACGAAATAGAAGTGGGATTGATGAAAACATTCCTGTGTTGAAATAGAAGCTGGATTGATCGAAATAATTTTTTCCGTAAATAGAAGCTGAAAATCAACCTGGATGCATGGGTGAAAATAGGTCTCCATTCAATAGAAGCTGGATTGATGAAAATAATCTTGTCAGTAATTAGAAGCTGGATTCCTGAGAATATATAGCACGCTTTAGCGAAACTATACGAAAGCGGCCTCTGTTGATTAGCCGTAATGGATACAGATACACTGGTAGACGAAATGTCGTTAGACGAATTGTCGTAGACGAAGTGTCGTTAGACGAAATGTCGTTCGACGAGTTGTCGCGGAACCTCTCCAGCCGACCTCCGAACTCTGTTCAAGCTGTGACTTCCGGAACTATCGTAGTCAGATGGCAGGACAATAGCATTGTCACCATTGCATCCAACACTTTTGGTGTTCAACCAATAGCACATACTAAGCGTTGGTCAGTTGCGAAGAACTGTGAAATATCAGTAGCACAGCCATGACATTCTTATCGCCAAGTACAACTATGGAATGGGCGGGACTGATCGCATGGTTCAGAACATACAGTAGTACCGGATCGGCATCAGATGCAAGAAATGGGGGTGGCAGCTGTTTGCTTACCAAGTGGACGTGGCAGTGCAGAATTCATGGCTGATTTACCGGCAAATTCCTGCCTCTGATGCACTACCAATGTCACTTCTGCAGTTCGGAAGATCAGTCGTACAGGCATGTGTGCTAAAGTACAAGTCACGGTCAACCATTGGCCGCCAGGTGGGACGAAGTCGCGCTCTGGATGAACGAGTACCAGCTGAGACTAGATTTGATGGACATATTCATTTCATCCAACGAATTGCCACTCAGCGCAGATATGCCCACTGCGGTACGAAGGCAAAGACAGTCTGTGAGAAATGTATCATTGCCGTTCACTATCGCTGTTTTGCTGACTTTCACTCAAAGTAGCATTGCGTATCACTCACATTGACAATGAGTTGAAGACTGGTTCATGGATTATTCTGTCTGTTCTACTAATAGCGTTTATAGATAGCATGCACTATTACTTTGCTTTATAATGTTCATTACTCACGGTGCTATATTTTGAAGTCATTCATCGTAATTATGTCATTCTGCAGATAACTTGCAATAATTCAGATATAAAATTGCTGTTGACTTATCTAGTATTAACAGTTACAGTTCATCTGCATCCTCTATTCACCATTATACTGTTTATGCAGTTATCAATAAACGTTTCTGACTGATTCGCCCATATATAATTTCATGTAGCCATTCGTGCATAGCGTCCCATATATGGGACGCGTTTAAAAACATGCAAAACTAACAAAACTATCATTTCTTTGGCAAAAACCTTTCACATATCTTGTACAAATACCATCAGCTGCTGAATTTCCAAATTTGGCACAATTTTGAAAAGTCATGCAGTAATGGTTTAAAGTTGCTGCTCTCAAGGATTTTCAGCCAGCGGAGTGATTTAAGAACGGCCCTGAACGGGAGTGATATTGTGATATTTAGGTGTATATGGCGATGCGTGAGTGTATATCATTATACGATTGAACAGTCATTCTATTGTTTTGAGCTGCATTGAAATTATTAGGGCATTACCCGAAATCCGGATCGGTCAACCGATTTTGCCGATTTTGGACTATCCGGAATTATGCCTGAATCGGTTTGCCTAAATTTCCGATTAATGAAGTTTGTCTTTCGTCGGTTCGCTACGGAGCTATATTAATTTATAGACCACTCATCATCCTGTTATAATTTTTACTATGAGGGTCCTTTCTTTGATGTCATACTATTTGGGCAGATTATATAATCCAGACGGCAGTCACAGTTCATTTAATCTGCAGTTCCAATTACTCCATGTGGTGTAATTATAAAAGACGGCATTGAATTACATTGGAAACTGCAGAAGGGTCAAATCTTTGATGTTATCCGAAGCTTTTAAAAAAGGCCATTCACTAGGGTTGTTGGATTCTTCCTTTTCCCAAGGATTCACAATAATATTGTCATAATGAATTGTCATAATTAACTGGGCGACTGTTCTTCCATCTATACATTGATCACACGAGGGGTGGAGGGCTGGACCTTAGCAACCATGAACCCGTCGGAAAAGGTGTGAAATTGTGGCTGACCCCTCATCTGGGAGGTATGAATATTGAAGCCTAATAGAGGGAGGAAGGGAGGGAGAGAGTCTTTCAAGATCTCTTGCAACCCAATTCACCATCCAGATCTGCAACCTGCCAAATGTTATTTTAGCAAGTCTATGAACATGACGAGCAACATTCCTTCGGAGCTCTAAAATCTACTTTGCAAGACGAGGCTTTCATCTTATTAATATTACAGTGGATTTGTTTGACCTCATCTTTCCCTAATGTCAGCTATTATATCTTCACTAGAGATATCCTGAATAAAAGAATAATAGCCTAGAGGTGTGCTATTAAACAACGGATGGATAGCTTCAGTATTTCGTAATGAAGTTTTTTCTGTTTGAATAATTTTTAATTTACTCGGAAAGAACTACTACTTATCCATGAAACATGAATTCTTCTTGTAAGCATCTGAAAGGCGAACTTAATTGAAGTAATCTGTAATGTGCGATGGAGAATACGTTAACCCATATGGGAGAAAAACAATACAGGTGCCATATATGTCAGAAATCAGTTACTCGCGGTGGTCATCTGAAAACGCACATGAGAACTCATACCGGTGAAAAACCATACAGGTGCCAGCTATGTCAGAAATCATTTAATGAAGGTGGTCATCTGAAAAGGCACCTGAGAACCCATACTGGGGAAAAACCATACAGGTGTCATCTATGTCAGAAATCATTTAATCAAGGTGTTACTCTGAAATCACACATGAGAACCCATACTGATGAAAAACCATACAGATGCCAGTTATGTAAGAAATCATTTAGGGGAGGGTGGGGCAAAGCGCCCATGAGAGGTAAGATGCCCATGAGCATTATTTCAGTCACATAATAAACTTAATCCAAATTTTACTTGGAACCGTTTTGTTACTTGCATTTCCGGTTGAAAGACATTGTACTTTCGTGTTTCCTATGAAAAGATCACTCGTTTTCAACAAAAACCTAATTTTGCGAAAGCTGATGTAAGCATTTCCTGTTTTAATTTTGTGTGTGTAAATTATACGGTTTACAGTTGCCCAAAGATGTATGATTACTTGGATTCACACACATTTAGAAATGTTACAGTGCAGTTGAACCAGCCATTGAAGTAGTCGTGTTTGGTGTATGGTCTGGAATGTAACTACTCTTGTTGTGGGGTCAGATGCTCATGGGCGTATTGCCTCACTGGGCGTCTTACCTCATCTGATTGACTTCGCGTCTACACCAAAGATGCCTACCAGTTTTACCCCAATTTAAATATTTGTGTTATCTGCTCTTTGCAAACATTTTATATGTTTTGCACTTAAAGTGTTTCGTTACAGAAAATGGTACGAAACTATTAGGGAAAAACAAAGAGAGGAGAATATGGTCTTGAAACTTTGGAAATTGCTCTGACAAAAGTCAGATCGGGCGAAATTAGTAAGAGAAAAGCAGAACAAATTTATAAAGTTTTAAGTAAAACTCTTACTAGACATCTAAAAGGTTTAGTTGCCAGCTTGGTCACAAAGAGAATGCAGTCCAGGGTAGAAACAAATGACTGCTTAGGAGAGGACCAGTGCGATTTCAGAAAGGGAAGGGCACAAGAAATGCAATTGGAGCATTGTTTACGTATGCTTTGTGGATTATGAAAAGGCTTTTGATAGAGCCGATTGGAAGAAATTAATGCATGCACTGAGCAGAATAGGGGTGGACTGGAAAGACAGAAGACTCATAGGAAACCTATACATAGGACAGAAAGTATATAGAATAAAATTAGAAGGAAAACTTTCAGAACTAGGAGTGATAGGAGTACAGTGGTGCCCGCTATCACCAATACTCTTTAACATCTACATTGAGAAATTAGTACGAGAGGCGATGGAGGAGGTGAAGGAGGGCATAACGGTAGGAGGAAGATTGACGAAAGCACTAGGATTTGCAGATGACCAGGCAATGTTGGCAGGTAGCCAGAATGGGCTACAAAAGGATGATGGATCGGCTAAATAAGATCTCGAAGGAGTATGATATGAAAATAGACACCCCAAAGACACAGATAAGGAAAGGAAAGGAAACAACAGTAAAGATTACTATAGATGGTAATGAACTGGAACAAGTCGGAAACTTCTGTTACCTAGGAAGTATGATCACAAATGGCGCAAAGTGTCATGTAGAAGGGAGAGCTCCTTGTCCCCCGGGCCCGTTTGTGTCTTTAACCCTCAGGCTACCAAGGTTTTTTGTGTGACATCGGCACCCCCCTGGATTTCGTGTTTGGTTTCGCATATCATATTTTGTAATACAGCAATGGATTCTGTACAAAACGGTATATTTAGTTATACATTATGTGGATGCACCTCGAAATTACATTTTAACTGTTAACAACGGAACCGATAATTAGCGATATTTTATAGTATTGCGTAGGCCTACATCATGTACTTGTTAGATAAACAAATATAAGATTATGTGTGTTTTGAAACTGATCTATGTATCCAAGATACACACTTACATCCCTACACATGTTTATATACGTATAAATATACATCCATACATATATATATATATATATATATATATATATATTATATATATCGGTTTACGTTGTGATGCTGTATTCAGCCATTTTCGCACGGATTACGCGTATTATTATTTCTTTTGATCACTTCCGGTATTCAAAAGACAAACATGTAAGTATGTAAATGAAGCCCTACATTCCCTCTAAAGAATGGTATATTTGTTTCTCTTCTAGGAAGAATAGTCAATAAGCTATAGTCGAAAAACTAAGGGGGTGGTATCCACCCCCCCCCCCCCGGTGCCTCGGGTATATCGGGTATAACTTTTGAATGGCGTGGGCTACCACCATGATGCTTACCTCAAAATGTGCGCCAATGAATCTGCTACAGTTACCTAAAATTTAAAAATTATATTCCATATGAAGAAAACATTTTATGCATAAAAACTTAGGGGAATGGTAACCACCACCCCCCTTGGTAGCCCGAGGGTTAAACATACGATGGGATCCAGTGAGTTCCTGACAACGTAGAATGAAGAACAATGATTGTTTGGCTTAAACTTGCGTATTCGACCTAACCTTACACTGACGTCGAATTCACTGTATTACATTCAACCTATGCGAAAATCGATTGCGGTCTAACGATAGTGTGGTTGGTTGGTTCCTTAGTTGTAGTAGTAGTAGGTTTAGTTTCACGACCATAACACAGATGATTAGCGTCGCCATCCTCCTTTGTGCAGGATTGGGACTGGCATTACCATAGTACGATGGAACGCGATTGACAAATGTAAAAGATTGATCGAAGGCATTTGTGGACTGCTTTGCATTTATCCGGGTTTAACGACATCTATAGCCGCCAGAGCTCAATGTTTTATAAGCAGTGAGACCCAATTTGGACATAAATGCTTAGCCTTTGCTTAAGTGGAATTCAATGTAAAGATTTATGCATTGGGGTTTTAGGATGAATTAGCTCCCTTGATCTTCCCAATGAGAGTGTAATAGCTCCTGAAGCGTTCCCTAGAGAGCACAAGTGGAGCGTACATTTCGAAAAGAATTTCTGCAATGGCGGGAATTTGAACCACCGACCTCACGGTTAACAGTCCAACACTCTAACCACTAAACCACAGCGAGAAGGAGAGGCAGAGAGAGAGAGAGAGAAAAAAAAAGAAAGAAAGAGAGAGAGAGAGATGAAAAGGTACAGGGACAGGGATGGGAGATATTATATCTGAAGAGCAGCATGGACAGGTACAAGGAGAGTAACTGAGACAGGGAAACGGGAAGATACAGGGAGAGTGAGAGAGAAGATACAGAGAAAGGAGGTATAGAGACAGTAACAGGTGAAAGGGAAGCGAGGAGTAGAGCGACAAAGACAGGGAGGGACAAGTAAAGGGAAGAGGAAAGGTAAGAGGAGAGGGAAGAGGAGAGTCACAGGATTGGAATAGGACATGGGCAGGAAGATGTAGGAGGAGGAGGAGGAAGAGTGACTGCGATAGGCAGAGGGACAAGACCAATGACAAATAATGCGGTGCTCATCTTAGACACCTTTAGCTGTCTTACGATGCTTTGCGTTCAACATCTGCGTTTAATTGATAGCATTTTACTGATCATTTACCACTCGTATGGTAGTGACAGTCCGTAGCCTTGATAACGGAGGAGGGTGACGCTGAAGCCTGGGTCAGGGAGGGAGACGTTCAGTGTCACTCTTATCATACATGATCGTTAAACAGGAACTACAGCTACGGATGGAATTATAACTAATTAGAATACAAGTCAAAGGTCGACGTAATTGACTTTGGCAGCCACAAAAACATCCTTCTCAAGCTATAAATGCAGCAACTGCGTTTAATCGTATTGCCAACTAATCACGTGCCATACACTGACGTCGTGAGTAGGCCTACCGGCTCACTTCGCCCAAATTGTGGCCCATAGCAGCTCCTGAATGTAGGCCTACTCATGCAACCGGCCAGTGTGTGGCGAACACAGTCGCCAGCAAGCCGTCTGTGATAGCTGCTATTAAACTGTTCATTGGGGAAGTGGAACTCAGCACAACTCATGACAATGTTTATTTTAACAGTTAGTTAGATCAATCTTGGTAATATAGCCCTGTCTTGCCCAGCAAAATTGCAGAATAATCAAATAGTGATTGCTGAGGACTTGGATGACACAAATATTACAAAAGATTTTATTCGATTTTCTCACTTTATACAAATGAAAGAATCAAACGAGCATAACTTCAGTTAGAAAAAAGGTATTTTTATTCTGTAAAAAGTATTTTGAAGCAAATTAACCCTCGGGCTACCAAGCTTTTTTGTGACGTTGGCTACCAAAAGGGGGGTGAATACCACCCCCTGGATTTCTTGTAATACACCAACGGATTCAGCATTCAATTCTGTACAGAATGGTATATTTAGTTTTACCTAATTGCAATGCACGAAAGTACATCATTTTTAACAAAGGAACCGATAATTAGCGATATTTTATATTATTGCGTACATTTTGTACATTTTGGATAAACAAATATACGATTATGTGTGTTTTGAAACTGATCTGTGTATCCAAGATACACAAATAGATACCTACACATGTTTATATACGTATAAATATGCATCTATACATATATAAATGTACATGTATGCATGCTTACAATCATGTACAATGCTGCATTCATCCATTTTCACACAGATTACTCGTATTATTATTTATTTTGATCACTTCCGGTTATCAAAAGACAAACATTTTAGTAGGCAAATGAAGCCCTGCATTCCCTCTAAAGAATGGTATATTTGTTTCTCTTCCAGAAATATAAATCAATGCGCTACAGACAAAGAACTAAGGGGGAGTCCTTCCATTCAGCCATTTTTCACGCATATTACGGGTATTATTATTTATTTTGA
This sequence comes from Aporrectodea caliginosa, assembly GCA_020284085.1. NCBI lineage: Eukaryota > Metazoa > Annelida > Clitellata > Crassiclitellata > Lumbricidae > Aporrectodea > Aporrectodea caliginosa. The sequence goes on along the minus strand of JACEVL010000261.1, from coordinate 266,549 downwards.
TCACTTCCGGTTTTCAAAAGACAAACATTTAAGTATGCAAATGAAGCCCTGCATTCCCTCTAAAGAATGGTATATTTGTTTCTCTTATAGGAAGAATAGTCAATAAGCTACAGTCGAAAAACTAAGTGGTGGTATCCACCCCTCTGGTGCCTCGGGTATATGGGGTATAACTTTTGAATGGCGTGGGCTACCACCATGATGTTTACCTCAAAATGTGCGCCAATGAATCTGCTACAGCTACCTAAATTGCAAAAATTACATTCCATATAAAAAAATGTATGCATAAAAACGTAGGGGGGTGGCAACCTCCCCCCTTGGTAGCCCGAGGGTTAATTGTAGAATAGCCTATTAATGAATAAAAGATCAGAAAACGACATGTGACGGAGTTTTAACCAATTGATCGCAATTTCGATGAAAGTTTTCAATCCTTTAACTCCAAATCGTATCTCTAATTCTCAAACAACTAGTTTCGCAAACTAGCACCCAAATTTATCGACTTCAGACTAAAAATTAATGTTAAGTAGCTTTAATCGAACACAGAATTTAGAATTGCGAGGCGGGTAATTTACCGTTTTGGCGTTCTAAACTGTTCGCCTATTGTAGCATAATATAGTTTGACTGTTTGGGCATCAATCCAACTAATAATTTCACTAAGATTTATGGGTGCCCGCACATAGGGGCAATAGAGGGCACTTGCACCTCCCTGGAATATTGACACCTATTTTTATAGCCGCATTTTTTTGTGTTTAGCAAATTTCTTTGCAGTAGGCTAAAGCACAAATGTGATTATTGATACACACAATGAAACTGTGGTATTTAACTTTAAGTAAGAATAAATAAAATTTCTAGGAAAAATACTCATGTTCTTAATTCCTGTCTTGCATTTTGCAAGCTCTTTTAAAAAAAAATTAACATTGACCATCGTTATTTGCCCCTCGTTCAAAAATATCTGCGGGCGCTCATGCTAAGATTTTTCATCTGTCCAGCTTCTACTTGCACAATAAAACAGTTGCTACTTTATTTCTACCAGCTAATGCATAAGATACGATAATTTGTATATCACTTTGATTGCCTCTATAGAGAATGCGGTATGCTAGTGTAAGTGCCCAGTATCTATAGCATTCGGATGGGTAGATGTGGGCGTAGCCTAATAGCATCTAATGTCCAATAGCGCTATATTTAGACATGTCAATCAATCAATTTCGTTTATTCACAACACCAAGCTGACAGGTCGCAACTTGTTAACACTAGAAGCACCGAGAAATCGAACTTCCTAGAAGCACCAAGGGGATCATTTTGACCCCAAATAATTTATAATGCAAAGTCAATTGCAAATTCAATGAAATTGACTATCAACTTTATTAACATAAATTACATGAGCATAAACAAGTGTAATAAGTATTTGGAATGGAATAATAGGAGATCCTCTCCTCTCACCAGATCTCCTATCCTCTCGCCAGACCTCCTTCGCTCTCACTAAATCTACTATCTACTCACCAGGTCGCCTATCCTCTCACCAAATTTCCTATTCTCTCACAAGATCTCACCCTATCTTCTCGCCAAATCTTCTATCCTCTCACCAGATTTCTTATCCTCTCACCAGACCTCACCCTATTTTCTCACCAAATCTCTTATCCTCTCACCAGATCTCCCCTCTCACCAGATCTTCTCTCCTCTGGCAAGATCTTCTATCTTCTCATCAGATCTCCTCTCCTTTCACCTGAAAACTCTCCTATCTTATCACCAGATCTCCTATCCTCTGACCAGATCTCCTCTCCTCTGACCAGATATTCCTTCCTCTCACCAGATCTCCTTTCCTCTTTCCAAATATCGTCTTCTCTCACCAGATCTCTCTCCTCTCACCGGATATAATCTGCTCTCACCAGATCTATCTCCACTCACCAGATCTCCTCGCCGCTCACCAGATATCCTCTCACCAAGTCATCCTGCTTCTCGCCAGATCGCCTATCTGGTGAGAGGAGAGGATCCTCTCACTTGATCTCCTCTCCTCTCACCAGATCTACTACCCTATCACCTGATCTCCTATCCTTTCACTAGATCTCTCCTCTGACCACATCTTCTTTCTCTCACTGGATATCCTCTCCTCTCACCAGATATCCTCTTCTCTCACCAGATCTCTCTCCTCTCACCGGATCTACTCTGCTCTCACCAGATCTATCTCCACTCATCAAATCTCCTATCCTCTCACCAGATCCCCTCTTCTCTCCCGAGATCTTCTTTTCCATCGCTAAATGTTCTTTCCTCTCGCCAGATCTCTAATTCTCTCGCCAGATCTCCTATCCTCTCACCTGATCTCCTCTTCTCTTACCTGATCTCCTCTTATCTCACCAGATCTCATCTCCTCTCGCCAGATCTCCTATCCTCTCACCAGATCTCCTATCCTCTCATCTGATCTTCTCTCCTCTGACCAGATCTTTCCTATCATCAGATCGCCTCTCCTCTCACCAAATCTCATCTTCTCTCACCAGATCTGATCTTATCCTCTCACCAGATCTCCTCTCCTCTCACCAGATCTCCTCTCTTCTCACATTTATTACGTAATTAGCTTTGATATATATAATATTATTGAATAAAAAACAAGAAATGCGTAAGCCTGATATGCAAGTACTGATACAGGGGTCAGATTGACCCCTTGGTGCTTAAAGGTAGAACAGTAGAAATCTCAGAAATTGTGAATCCCCCCGAGTTCAAATTTTGGCAGAGGGTATACCCTACAAAGTTAGGAAATAGTCATGAAATTACAGGACTCTGGCTATATATGGGGCCGAGGTGCATTCCGCTAAAAACCAAAAGGGGTCAGATTGACCCCTTCGGTGCTTCTAGTGTTAAACCTACCTACTAGTCTTGTCGACCAACACGTCACATCTCCCTTGTTTAATCTAATCGCTAATCATAATCAATAATCACTAATGTCGACCTATGTTGTCACAGTCGTAGTATGACAAAATAGTTTGTGTCGACGGCAACGGTCTCTGTTTTCATAAGCTTTGGTTAAAACTTTGGATAAATCCACTAATCTATCATCATAGTCATCAGTTCCGGACGCCAGCCATTTGGCGGCAATACTTAACAATAAATTATCTCCATTGTCCTCGGTTATTTGTAAAGTCCATTGCTCCCCTTAGTGTCAGTCCAAGTGATGTTATGTCATGATCTATGTTGTCCATTCAGCGCAGTCTTGGTCTTCCTTTCTTTCTTTCTCCTTCGAATCTTGCGTGTAGTGCATTGTGTGGACTTCGGTCAACTGGCGTTCGTTCTGCATGTCCAAACCACTGATCTATAATTATATAGAGCAAAATATACAACTGTTTATATGTGTCGAAGGGGTCCTGTGTTCATTTAGTAGCAAACAGCGCTTAATGTTATTATTGCATTAGGTAAGATTATGTTCAATAACGTTCTGTTAACACGAAGCCGATATAGATTTGTCCATTTTCTTAATTGTTTTCTTAATAAACTCACAAATTTGCTAATGAAACTGGAAGAAGAAAATCTAGTGGTTAACGTGCACAGAGGTCAGTGGAGAGGTCGAGGGTACAAATCTGTCATCGATGGCGTTGTCTAATTGCGAGTGAAAGACTTTCTCAACGTCCTTAGACAGTAATCGTCTCTGGGATGAAACAGGATAGAACCAAGGACGCTCTCCATGTAAGAGGCCGAGCACTCTAACCAATCGGACACCGTGATCCGTCAGCAAAGCGTAGCAATACAGTTACCGTAATACAGGAAGAAGTACAGTCCCTTAAGCTAACCCTGAGTATGCAGCTATGGGTATGAAGTGTTAGCAACTTTATTTTCTTAAGCATCTCGGCATATGGGTGCGGGTGTCCACACCATTCCTTCGCCTTCTCATCTTCCCACCGACATAGTACGATCACTGCACTGACTAGAGTTGAGCTAAGTCGCCCCGCAGGTGCAGCACAACTCTCAAAACACATACTCTCCAGGCGAGGATTGTACCCTCGACCTCTCAACTGACCCCTTCCCGGGGTTTGATTCTTGGCAGACACGAGATGTGGCAAGATAATAGATAATTGAGTGATCATTTTAAACATCAATAGAGCAAATGCGTTTACCTAAGAGCTGTAATATGCCAAAAATAATCTTTGACGACGGCAACGGCCTATGTTGTCATAAGCTGTCGTTAAACTGTGGATCCATCCAATTGCTAGCTCCATGCTTACAGCTGTTCAAAGAGCAAGAATGGTCGAGGTTAACGGCCCTCGGCGGCCACAATTTTTGACTGCATGTCTTTATTCTGTCATATTCTATTGCTTGAATGTTCCTTCTTCACTTGAAATTTCTCTTCTTTGACTTCTCGGTGTAATGAGTTGGGAACAGACATAGAGACAGAGACACACAGAGTTACAGAGACAGATAGAGACAGAGGCAGAGACCGAGCAAGCGACAGAGAAGGAGACGTAGAGATTTGTTAAGCTGAGGCATTTCCTTTCAATGGCTCTGCCAACCTATGGCTAGCTAAATACCCTGTTAGTGCCAGTCCTAGAAGAAGGAGGGCGACCTTAATTATTTCACTTATGACGCAGCGTCGCGAAAAGGAAACTACCGCTAATATTGGAAATTATGGCTAATTAGAAAATAACTTAACGAGAGCATAGTCAAGTTATTAACCCTTTGGAGGTGAGGTGGGGTATGTCACACCCCACAGCGATTCTACGCTGCTTTTTGTACGGAAAATGTGGAGCCAGCTTAGATTTTTTGTCTACCTTAGTGAATGTGAAATACGGACCCATTAGGAAAATTTAATGATTCAGTCAATCAAATAATCAAACCGTGATTCAACCAATCCAATCAATATAACTAAAAAACCTACCTACGTAAATGATTCAAGCAGTCAATCAAATAGTCAGTCATCAAAAAAATCTATCAATCGGAACTAATAAATAAATTAATAATATAATTAGGCCTATGTCGATCATTTTCTCAAATGCATTTGAACCTGAAGTTTTTGAAGTAAATAGGTGAGTATGTTAGTAAGACTAGTATCAAATACTCCAGTTGATTTGAGTTATTATAATGTACATTATAGATGGCGGTTGAACCAGAGGAGTTCTTTCTTAGAGGCATTAGGTTTTAGGCGCATTGATGCACATCATACATAAAATATAAATATAAATTACATAATTTTATAGATGTTATGTCGCCTCGGTTTCATTTCCCCATGTACTGACCTTAAACGGGCAAAACAACCATTGTGTATTTGACCTGATATAGCGCCGGTAGAGAAGCTGGTCTCTTTGATGCGTGTAATGAGTGGCGCTGATAAATTTAGAAGATTTAGGCCTACAGTTACACGTACCCTGTATCATGGAAATAGTCGTATTATAACCTTATGCGTAATTTTTACATTGGGTTCCTGTTCAGCAAAGGCTTTGTGTCAAATTGAGTCTCATGCTTTATAAAACGCTGAACTCTGGCCGATAGATGGAGTAAAACCATCGACATTGCCATGCTGTCTTTAAACACCTTTAATAAGTCTTCAACCATTCTTATAAATTCGCCAGTTGCGTTTTATCGCTAGATTTCTCGACCATAGCACTTACTGTAGTTCATTCTACGTTGTCAGAAACCCATTTGGATGACATCAAAATTAATATTATGGGCAGGTTGGAAAGATAATATGAGTCTCCGAAAAACCTATTTCACTATTATAGTGTAGTGGTTATGTCGCGTGTGTGTGGCGAAATCTAACGAATGCACGCTCTGTCGTGGGTTGGTGTAAAGACAGGTTACTCGTCTCTTTTCGGAAAAGGACCAGCAATTCCAATAGAATCCGGATGTACGCTCGTTGAGTAAATAGGGTTGGTGTAAAGACAGGTTACTCGTCTCTGAGGAATCTCCAACTGGTTCGAATCCTGCTCGGAAACTACAGGGATTCTCTTCCTAGCTCAGGCTTCAAAATAACGCTGTATTGGCTTCTGATTAAAAAGAGAAATACGTCTAAGTTTCTGTAAATTTACCAGATCTTCCTTATAGTTACTAGCGTTCATCGGTTGTTTCATTGGAACTAATTTAATTATTTTCATTTAAAAAGGAATCAACATTCTTAAAGGTTTCTCTATTCTAACGACGTATTCGGAAAATCTATTCGCTTTAAACCTCATATACCTCACTAAGCTAATTTAGAGATTGTAGGCTATATAAGAATCTGCAGGTTCTTTGAGTAAATGAGTAACGAATTTACAGACTGACGAAACTTGGTAAATTCTTTCGGTGAAATTTGATACATCCAGTCAACCGAAGCAGTTTTAGGCTCGACAATATAATCCCATCCTTCTGAAGATAATTTTCAAAATTTTGAGATTGAGCTCCAAAAGAGAAAAAGATAATAAAAAGATCCAGATAATTCCACAGACATTCCTCGTCCAACAAGTGAATCCGTAAAATATTTAGTCTAGGCTTGGAATTTCAAAAAGGCTCTAGAAATCACTGTTAGAAGCAAATCATGTAACAATTTGCTACCGGGTGTTTCTAGACTAATTCGACCCTGCTGAAAACGAATATGACGGATAGCAAGCTGGATTTTTAGCGGTTGCATGGGAAAAGCAAGATGGCGGCCAAAATGGTGGCCAATAGCTTCAAATTGCTATTAGTGAAGTATTGTATGTGATGGAAACATGATTTTAGTGTCTAAATTAAAATTTTCGGAGTCAAGGAATTCGATGGAACTAAAGACACATATGTAGCACTGCCAGAAAACCAAAATGGCGGTCAAAATGGCGGCCAATATCTTCAAATTGCTATAAGTGAAGTCATGTGTGTGATGGAAACATGAATTCAGAGTCTAAACTAACATTTTCGGGCTCAAGGAATGCGATGGAACTAAAGACACATATGTAGAACTGCCAGAAAACAAAAAACAAGATGGCGGCCAAAATGGCGGCCAGTATCTTCAAATGGCTATAAGTGAAGTCATGTGTGTGATGGGAACATGATTTTAGAGTCTAAACTAACATTTTCGGGGTCAAGGAATTCGTTGCAACTAAAGACACATACGTAGCACTGCCAGAAAACCAAAATGGCGGTCAAAATGGCGGTCAAAATGGCGGTCAAAATGGGGATCAATATCTTCAAATGGCTATAAGTGAAGTCATGTGTGTGATGGATACATGAATTCAGAGTCTAAACTAACATTTTCAGGCTCAAGGAATGCGATGGAACTAAAGACACATATGTAGAACTGCCAGAAAAATACAAGATGGCGGCCAAAATGGCGGCCAGTATCTTCAAATGGCTATAAGTGAAGTCATGTGTGTGATGGAAACATGATCTTAGAGTCTAAATTTACATTTTCAGGGTCAACGAATTCGTTGGAACTAAAGACACATATGTAGCACTGCCAGAAGACCGAAATGGCGGTCAAAATGGCGGCCAATATCTTCAAATGGCTATAAGTGAAGTCATGTGTGTGATGGAAACATGAATTCAGAGTCTAAACGAACATTTTCAGGCTCAAGGAATGCGATGGAACTGAAGACATGTACACTGTATGTAGAAAAAAAACACGATGACGGCCAGTATCTTCAAATGGCTTTAGCCTAAGTGAAGGGTGATGGAAACATGATTTTAGAGTCTAAATTAACATTTTTCGGGGTCAATGGATGCGTTATAACTAAAGACATGTACACTGTATGGACATCGAATTCCTTGACCCCGAAAATGTTAATTTAGACACTAAAATCATGTTTCCATCACATACAATACTTCACTAATAGCAATTTGAAGCTATTGGCCACCATTTTGGCCGCCATCTTGCTTTTCCCATGCAACCGCAAAAAATCCAGCTTGCTATCCGTCATATTCGTTTTCAGCAGGGTCGAATTAGTCTAGAAACACCCGGTAGCAAATTGTTACATGATTTGCTTCTAACAGTGTCATTTTGAGATTCCAAGCCTAGACTAATATGGGGATCTGAATCTCACGCTCTAACCAAATGGTTAATCTCTCTCTCTCTCTCTCTCTCTCTCTCTCTCTCTTCTGTATATATATATATATATATATATATATATATATATATATATATATATATATATATATATATATATATAAGCATAATATAAGCATCAAATACAGATGTATAAACGCCAACTACCCTTTCAGCCGCAAGAGGTCGTTTAACAACAATGCTGTAATTTATCTGGTTTTTCTACGAAACCTTTATTTCGTTTAATATCGGCATAATAGCCTATAGGCCTGTATTTCTTCTTTAGATTTATTTCGATAACTTTAGTCTATTTCGAATTACCATGCACGCAACTAAAACTACAATAATTGAACATATTATTAATTAAGTAATAGTCGAGAACATTATTAAGCCACTAAAAGTAAAATATTTCTAAGTGAGACCAAAAATACAAATATGCGCTAACAGAGGGTTAGCCTAAATTCTTTAAACATTATTTCAACACGGCATTTCCAATAATTACGCGTCTCTTCAGTTTTGCTGACTTTATAGACTTGGCCATCCACTTGGTATCTATGGTCAATGGTCTCTGACCTGACGCAGCAATCGCCAGTAAGCAGTCGTTCTGCACTCAACTGTTAAGCGGCGGTTACAAAATGTCAAGATTGCATCATTGATTAAAATTACAAATTCTATAAGTGCAGCACTGTGTGAAATAGGCTATGTTTCGCATGAAACCCACAAATAAAGAAATGCAAAACAAAGAAACTGTGAAATAAAGAGAAAAAAGAAATAGAAAACATGGGCACAAATTGGACCAATGGTGTCAACTAGTCAAATTTGTTCAACCACTTCGAAATCCGCCTCTACCCTACATTTGGTAGTACCTGTCTCAAGCCCAGAGAAAGGAGGAGGGCAACGGTAAACGTCTTTTTTACACAGTGTCGTTACTAGCAACAGCTCAACTAGTCCAGGCAATCTAGCTCAAATGTACCTTCAACCTGGGCAAAATTGCTTCGGAAACTTTTAAAACGGTTTCCTGCTCAGTTTCCATTGCTGAATTGCATATCCCAAATCCGACAAAATCCGACCACGGAGTCACCCCTAAAAATCATTTTATAGGCTACAGATTGGCCAATAATGGCGCCAACATAAAAAGTATATATCGTCGCCTGAGAATTATCCTCGCGTATATCCATTTTCCAAAATTCCGAGATAATCGAGGTTGAAGTTTGGGCCGCATTTTGCGGTAAAATAAGAAATTCAACGTAATAAGGAGGGCATTATCAAATAATTACAGTTCCCACACAGACGTCATATTAAAACATCAACATTGCATAAAGACTTTGCATTTAAAAAATTAACGATTAGAGCTGTTTTTCATAAATTTATGAAAATTTTGTATAAAATGGATTTACAAATATTACGAACCATCCTACGGAAAACAAAGACATGAAATGATTAAATCAAGCAACGACCAATTATTAGATAGTGTTTTCGTTAAAATATTCATGGATATAGTCCGGATTTTAAATTAAAAACTTTTATTTGTGTGGATATGCGGCACTTTAATCCAGCTAAGCGCACAGGTTTATACTGTTGTAGTTCCTGCTCGTCCAATCAACGACGAGCTTTCTCTGGACATACAACAACATACACTGCTACACCACGAATACTGTGTGGAGATACGATAAAATCTGTTGAAAACAGGACATACGACAGTATATTTTGTTGAATATCTTTAAAACGACTTGTCGGATCTCTTAGCCATTGAAACTGAAGAAAGATCCAAAAAATTCTGCTACAAATCAACTCTAAACTGCTTTTCAAAAATAAGTGGAAATACGGCAAGATGATTCTCAGGCGACGCTATCAGGTTATAGGTAAGCATTAGAAAAGCGCCTTACGACGATGGAATTTGCGATTACGATAACGACATGTCATAACGTGCAAAATCTGCAACTCATCAATCTTCAGAAGAGTAGGCTATAATTATATGCCATTCTCTTTATTCTCTCTATTAAATTGAGCTAATCTGTGAAGAAGCCTCTGACGAAGTCTATCAGTTTGCGTAGAGCAGGATACCAGTCAAAGAAAAAATATCCACCGATCCACTCAACCGTAATTGGGTCGCGCTGTCATTTTGCATGACGATTCTTCACGTCAAGAAAAACTTCATAAAGAGAGGAAACAGCGTAAGACAACGTTAACCTGTCTGTAGACCTACTTATCTAATAACTATTGTTTAAGGATTTAACCGCTGATTATCGCTCACAATGTCATTCTACTGTGATTTTAGAGTTTTAACTAGTTGCGATCGAACTTTGCAAATGCAGTGTTGCTTTGATGCCATGGGTGGGGTCGTCATTGGTTAGCCAATTATAATTATTATGACGATATCGTTAAACGCAAGAGGCCAATTACAAATCAATTCAGGCTTTCACAATGGTTGAGAACACTTGCAATTGAATTCTTCTGTCGTCAATAGGTCACAAAATTAATGTGATCGATAAATTTTATTGAATTGGTTAGTCTTGCAAGTAAAGATTTGAAATAGAAAGTAAAAGCGAAGCCCTTGGAAAATTGATCTTTTAATTTCCAGTGACTCAGAATCATTGAGCGAGCGATGATCAACAACTAGGCCTACTCAGTTATGCCAATAACTCAATATGCCTCGATAAAAAATAATAATAATAATAATAATAACAATAACAATAACAATAACGATAACGATAGCGATAACAATTACAATCACAATAACAATAACAATAATAATAATAATAATAATAATTACCAGATGGAGCAACGTTGATCCCGTGGTCAAGAGGAAAATATATGACTTGGGATGCCACCAGTGTTCACACGTGTTCAACCTCGTATATATACACCTGACTTCTATAACGCCGGGAGCAGCTGCAGAAATGGCTGCCGCCAGGAAGATAACCAAGTACTCGGAAATTCCCAGCACCTATGACTTCATTCCGTAGCATTGAAAACCATGGGTCCCATCATTGCCCAGGACAGGGAGTTCTTATCAGAACTAGGTCGGCGTTTGACCATTGTTTCAGAGTCCTTCTATTTGCACGCAGCGGTTTAACTTAATGCTGTTGCATTTCGAACCACTTTTATGCAATTGACCGGTGAGGATGACCGCTAACTCCAGAACGAAAACGCTCTTCATATAGTTTCATAGAGCCTGAGGGATTATTTCTACATCGGGCGAAAAAGAAAACGAAATAATAATAATAATAATAAAATTTAAAATAATAACATTCCCAGTGGCCATCGAAACCGCCGTATGACAGAGGGAACGGGAGACACCCGCGAGACAATTCACCTTTTCCAGCGCTCGTCCATTTGTACACAGCAACTCTTTAGTTGAGCACGATTGGAACCTTTAACGCAGTTACGTAGTTTCTTTGAGCTTGTGGGATTTTTTCTACCTCGGGCGAACAAATAATAATATTCGTTAATTAATCGAAACTGACAAGTAGCCTAAGCTGTAAGATTGCATGATATTTATTTATTTTATTTCAGAAAATTTATATAGCGCCCCTTCAAGGATGCCTACTCAGAAGCGCTTTCAGTCCAACCCCGGTCGAATAGAACAGTCTTAAAAGTAGTGAGAAACGAAGCAGAGTGGCCAGCAGGTGTCAGACGCAGCATGATAGGGAGCCCATTCCAGGTTGAGGGCCCCGCAACGGAGAAGGCGCGGCGCTGCCTGAGCAGTCTGCGAACGAGGAACAATGAGTTCAGCCTGCGCGGCTGAGCGGAGAAAGCAACGGCGCTGGACGCATGTGGTGGAGCAGCAAGTAAGGATGGGCTAGACCCTCGATACAGCGCCGGTGTCGCATGACAGAGTCTCCTCCCTAAAAGTCTCCCCCGGAGACTCTATTTCGAAATAGATTCTCCCCCGGCGGATCTGTTTCAGAATAAATTCTCCCCGAAGACTTTGTTTCAGAATATAGTCTCCGGGGGAGAGAATATTTCATCCCCCGTTGAAATAAACTCTCCCCCTCAACGCCGAGCATTTGCTGGATTTTCCTTTTTGGTATCTCGTTCTTTAAAGACGTTTCTTTTTCCACACGGGATTTCGTGTATGAGAGCGCCTCTGAATAGTTATTCTGAGAGAGGCGCTCAGTATGGGAATTGTGAGAGGAAGCAGATGTTACTCGTAGCTAAGATGGCGCTTGAGTCGTGTTTGAGTTTGACTGCAGACAGTAGTAGCCTAGTAGGAAACCAGACATTTATTGAAATTAATATAAAACCTAGAAAATACGTTCAATTTTCAAGATCGCCATAAGCCTTAAGGTATTGTATTGTATTGTATTGTATTTGATCCTTTATAAAGCGCTTCTCACAGCATAAGCCTTTCAGAAGCGTCCCAGTGCGAGATATTCCGAGAGAAAGGAAGGTTTTAAGGTGATAAAGAGCTAGAGATACTGAAAGTAATTTGTAATTGACACTTCATTCAAATACAAATTACATGCAGTTTTGTAATTGAAATACAATTACAATTACTGGACTTAAAATGTAATTAAATTACAATTACAATTACAGAACTTGTAATTCAATTACATGTATTTCAATTACTGAACAACACTGTCTGTAAACTCTCATTGAATCTGAGCAATATATATCGATGGTTCCAAGTTCAGAGGGTAGCCTACGGACTCGGAAGTCCACGAATCCCTCTTCTGGCCGGCTAAAACGCTGTCGTAGAGCTTTATTGGAACTGATATATATTGTAATACATACCCGTTTTTTTCTTTTTGCTGGAACTGAAACTCAACAATGACTGTCTGAGACGTTTGATTGAAGATGCATTAGAAGTAGAACCCATGACTCGTCAATAATGGGGTCTCAATACAGTGAACAGTGGCTTGATCTTGCTGTCGATTTGAGCCTGTGGTCTGAGACTAAATTTAATATGAAGATTGAAGAACAATATTACAACGATATTAAACCGTTGATCTTATGTGCGTGGCTGCCGACATGCAGTGCTAGACTAAATAAAGACAAAGACACAAAGACAGAAATGCGGAGACAGACAGACAGACAGAGACAGACAGAGACAGAGGAGGCATACGATGCTACAGGCCGCCGACTAGCCCGAGAGCAGATGACTTTATAAGATGGAATCCCGAGGCAAGAGGAATTTTGTGGCCCAACAATTTGCTACACCAGATCATGTTCCAAGCGACAACCGAGCCTTGGAGCTGATGGATGTAATCTGTACAACCCTAGATGATGGATGAGCGCGATGCTAGTTTTCTTTGTAAAACACAGAGACCTTCCGAGCCACATTACAGACGAGAGTTTCTTTGAGAATTGTTAGAAAAAATGTTTAACTTTGGGGGGGACAGTCAACAGCTGTCCCCCCCAGTTAAAACTTTGGGGAGGACAGTCCCCCTCTGTCCCCCCATGATTTACGCCACTGGTGACTCACCAGTTATGTTAATGAGCGCTAGCTAACGTCATGCATGCTTCATTTCATAGTACAACATTAGCTGTGATAGGCTACACAAAGTAAACATCGATATATATATATTTAGAATGTATATCCGGTGGGTCAAGGTCGTTTGCGATGTGACCTCACTGAGCTGCGAAGGGAATACACGTCATGTTTCCTCTAGCGCTATAATATTATCTCATTGACTATAACCGATGGCATTAGATGACACTTTCTTTCGTAGTAAGCCTATACGTTGTTTAACTAATTAACCTGCTCATTATCTTTATCAGTAGTATCAAAGTAGTCTTGTCATGTTTGTGAATTGCTAGTAAGCCTGTATATTCCCCTATAGAAATGGATAGACGATTGATATGTAATAAAAACATTTTTATACTAATCTTAACTTATATTTGTAGCAAGCTAGTTGGCCTAAATAACTTATCGATACTACGACGGTGATAGGTTAAGCCTGGTCACGTTACAATACCGTTGAAGTAAGTTTGAGTATTCAGCATCAGATATCACGAAACACACATTTCACACCAAAACAGAATTTGGTCATTGATGTGAATAAACTCTTTAATTACTTTTCAATAATACGAAGCTTTCGTAGAAGAAATCTGCGAATGATGTCTTCAAACGGACGATTAGTTGTTTTGTGAGCAGCAAATCCAGTCATTGCTTCTGAATACGGAAGATTGCAGTCGATACAACATCTGACTTTTAAATATTTAGCTAGAAAATGTCTTCCAAGAATATAGTGGCATCTAATGGTTGGACGGTTCATAACAGATTCTGCTAATCCAACAATCCAGTTAAAGTACATAAACACCTCTTCAAAAGCTGGATTGACAGTTGATCCACAATTCTGAATGTCAACTTTCAGCGGTGATAAATAATAACAGAGTGTCCGCAATCCAAGCAAGGACTGTACGTCTCTATCGAAAAAAGAGTCAAAAGGTGGTAACAACAAAACATTCGTATATGCAAACATCTTCAAATCGTTCTTAATAACAGACTCACGAATAATTCGCTCACAAAAATGCAACACTTCATCGTATTGGCGACACTTGTAAAGGTACAAAGCACGATAACAATCTACTGTGTTGCACTGGATACCAAAGTCATTGCGAATCACACTGTAGAATGATTTCAGATTTTCTAAAACATATTCCATCAAAGAATCAATTACTGCTTCTTTAATTATTATGGGATTTACACTTGAAGTCTCGGTTTCTGTCAAAGAATCTGTTCTGCGATAAACGATCTGTCTGGTAGCATTGAAATGAGTCACTGACTTCATCGCAGCAATGAATTTCTTCTTTCTTAAAACCTTCAGATAATCGTCCATAGGAAATTCTGAATCTGGTAAATCATGAAAAAAATCTAAACGCGTGGATTTTCTTTCGGCTGATAATACAGTTAAATAATGAGCAAAAACCTCTGGTGAAAGACGCAGATCGAGATCCAGCCGCCCGCCAATGTAATTCAGATTATTGTCTGTGATCATCTTGTGAAGCACACACAATCCAACGATTCTTGCGATATGATCAATAAACAATAAGCAGCCTGCATTTAGTGTTTTCTTGTCATTTCGAGAAGTCTGATCTACGAGAACTGCCGAACAGAAGCGTATTGCTGTTTCGTATTCTGATGTGGTAAAATGGAGTGCAGCCAGATAGGCCAAAGCTGCAGGAGCAATGCCATTCGATTTTGAATCTTCATATTTTAAAGCTTTAATGAGAAACTCCTTTGACATTAGAGACACTAGTTGAAATTCTGATGGGCTATTTGATCCATTTAAATGTACCATGAGACCCTGAGCACGCAGGAATTGAAACCGACTACTTTGTTCTGTGTACGTTTTCGGGAAGTTATGATGCTGTAACCTTATTTTAGGGTGCATCAACATAACTTCGACAAGTTCAACAAAGAGACTGCTCTCCCAAGATATCTCTCCGTAGCATAAACCATTTGC
Source organism: Aporrectodea caliginosa (assembly GCA_020284085.1). Taxonomy (NCBI): domain Eukaryota; kingdom Metazoa; phylum Annelida; class Clitellata; order Crassiclitellata; family Lumbricidae; genus Aporrectodea; species Aporrectodea caliginosa. The sequence goes on along the minus strand of JACEVL010000261.1, from coordinate 251,171 downwards.
AGCATGCAAACTATACAGTACAATGGCAAAGTACCTGAAACACAAAATCTTCTCTATTGCTGGAAGAAATGGCATTATAATCGCTTGTTTGGGATTAGATCTTGGTTGTTGTTCTAATTTTAAATACTTGCGCAATCCTGAATAATAGCCGCTTTTAATTGCACGACCACAAGTCTGATTAGAATTTGAGATACTGAGAGAAAGTAGTAAATCCAACATTTTTAATTCAAACTCTTTCCGAAATTCAAGGAGAGGCAGCAAACAATCCATGAAGCCTCGCATAACTTTTTTGGTTTTCCGATCTTCAAAATGTGTCCGAATGATTGGTAGTATGTAATTTTCCACGAACCAATGAGAAAGTTTGCCAGAGTTGCGGAATTCATTTATTCGTCTTTTGATCTGGTGAAGAATTGCGGAGTTAAATGGCTCATGAAATAGATTTGCTTCCGGAATAAAATAGTTCGGACAGTATCTGATCTTTAGCCATTCTGACAGATTTTTTAGCAACTCAGAGCAAATTGCAATTACAGAAAAGGAATTCCACCATTCCGGTTGCATCTTTTCACAAGTCCATAACATCAACGTCTTTAAATGATACGGACAGAGAACCTCGTCCTCCTTTGGACAATTCTTTTGTATCAATTCCTTCTTTACAAAGAATCTCAGCAAATGATAAACAATCTGTTGGATTTTAGTCCAACTCTGAAGTAAAATTACTTCCGCGAATGAAAATGATAATCTCCACTGTCCCTTATCGTCTCTGCATGAACGATGCTGAACATAAACCAAATGACAGCCATTTTGTACAACTTCGGCGATTATACCCATTGTCGGCCATCCGTATTTTCTTAGTCGTGTAGGCCAATTTTTGGCATCTGTAGGCCACTGAGGGCAAAATAAGGCTGTGACTGAATCAGTTCCCAAAGTTATTTTTGAATCTATTTGAGATTTAATTGCTGGACCACAAACAATGCTTGGCAGTGCATCGCCATTCGATACTAACTCTTGATTGAAATATTCTGGATTACTTGATACAACAAAAGCCAAGTCTAGCAACAGGTATTCACCTGAATGAGCTGTATAGTTAAATTCGTACGTTTTGCATATCCAGTTATAGTTCATTTCACCCAATTCTCGTAATCGAACAAAACCTGGATACTTATTATGTGAC
>JACEVL010000261.1:0-245000 GCA_020284085.1 Aporrectodea caliginosa | reverse complement strand
TCGAATGCTGGACAATAATATTGTGTCCATGAATCTTGCGAGGTTCGGTCGAGTCGACAGAGGTTGCTAGATGGCGTTAAACACTAGTCAATTTAGCGTTCTGCTTAGACACCTTTTAAACGACTTGAATTGACATTTGTTATTCTTCAGTTGAGTTGTATCGCCCGATTAGCTGAAAAAAAAGAGCTGTAATATGCCAAAACTAATCTTTGTCGGCGGCAACGGCCTATGTTGTCATAAGCTGCCGTTAAACTGTGGACACTTTATCGCCCGATTTCTTTACTGGTCATGGAGTTTACTGAATTACTTACTCCGCCATGATTCTTCTTTCGTTTTGGAGTAAAATCGCGTTTCCTCTGAGATATAAGAAAGAAAACAAACGATTTGTTAGGTCTGAAGACTTGAGTTGGACTTCAATTATCAAAATTAAATTTCACGCATTCAATAATTTTCGTGTGCTTGAACTCATCTAAAACCGAATTCATACAAGTTTATGGGCCTTGCCTGACCTTCTAAAAAATTCCTGATCCATCTTTTTTCGTCAACCTGGACTCTGTGTTTTCCCACACATTGTTAAACTTATTGATAGATGTCACTTATTATATCATGTAATCTTACTGCATACATGTCACTTTGAATTAATAAACGAATGTTATATTCAGTGCGAATTCTCATTGCCCTGTAATGAATGCGTGAAATTTGATAGAAGCAAACCAAGTAAGGGCTTAGCCAGGATTACAGGCTAGTGCAGCTGGAGGCGATGAAAAATGATGAACTTAGTACGGCGTAGGCTATCAATTAAAGCAGGAGACAAGAACAACGTTGCTACTATTGTGTAACGCAGACGACGCTGTCACTCTCAGTGCGTTCCAAGCATTCCACGCTTCTAGACCAGGAACTCTGTTCACGGTGTTATCATTCTGTGAAATCTAAATGGAAAATTGTTGGTTGGCGAGTTTACTAATTGTTATATTTCTAGTTATCTAAACATGGCTTATTTGCGTGGCTGACCTCTTCATGAAATTTAATATCCGCTCGGCTAGCGTAGAGAGCGCTGTTAGTAGACCAGTCTAGTAAATGTCCAATGACAATAATTTGAACAGCACTTGAGCAAATAAAAGCAATAATTGGCGCTATAGTGAATAAAATTTCATACATTTATCGTTGCCTTCGATGTTTGGAATTGAAATAGGCCTACTGCATGCTGTTTACAAGTTTTACAACGAATGTCTTTGTTTTCAGTTTTGGTTCTATATTTCATTTGACAACGCGGATATATTGTATTCTTTTCAACTTACATCTGGCCCAATGAACGACACTCATTGTTCTAGCCGTCGCAATAACTCGGAGAAATAAAATTCAGTTATCAAGCGCTTGTCTTGTACCGCTCTGAGCAGAGATTCTTATCTAGGAGAATTCTTAGAAACTGTTAGTTTCTAAACGAGTCATGTGACCCATTATTAATTTTGTGGACAGGACGACATTCAACGAGATTAGACTATGCTTCAAATCTAATATATCAAAGTTATTGTTAAACAGATTTATTATCATGCAGTCTCAACTTCGCGCTATTAGGCGGAATGTCCACTCCGGAAGAAATCTTCCGTTGCTTAGCGTTCGCTACGCTTCTCTCTCACAGTAGTTCCCACCCCATCCATCTTCTTCTTTATCCGCCTTTCCTCCCCAATTCATTCCATTATTCCCTCCTTTTCGTCTTCCTATCCTCCTTTTCCTCTTCCTATCCTCATTTTCCCTCTTACCCTTGTCTTTGACTTCTTTACCAATTAATCATTTCTCCCTTTAATCTCTTCTTGTAGATCTGTTTCTTTCCTTTCTGCATCATTCCCTTTCATCCCTGCCTACATTCTATCCTGCCTTGCCTTTCTGACTCCATGCTTCCCTCCATTTCCATCTATTTCTTCTCTGCCACTGTCAAGCTGTCCTATTTACTCAATTACTCCACTCCTTTTTCCATTTCCTACATCTCTTTCGCCCTCCCTTTCATCCCTCTTTTTCTCCTTCAGTCATTCCACAAACCCTCGTTGTTTGGTAACAGCTTATTACAGTGCAACTGCTTAACGGCCGAATAGACGCGATATTATTCACTTGCCATGAATTTAGAGAGGGGAGGACACAGATGAGATATTACAATGAGATCTATGTATCTGGGACAAAGGAGAAGGCCGCGGATCAGATTGCTCACTTTTAGTATTGATTCGTTCATATGATTTCCAGTCACCCCTCCATACAGCTAATCTTCTGAACTGCAGCCGATGCACAATGTAGGGTAATGTAATGGAACAAGACATTTATTAAACGCAAATTAAGAGTCTCATCCGCTGCAATATTATGTCGAGGTTAAGACGTTAAGGATTCAAAAACGCGCATGTCTCTCGCAATTCGTCTCCTGTGTCATATTTGGAAAGCACGCTTTGAGGCCAGATAGCTGAATGGATGAAGCTATCGGAATGTAACGCATGGTCTACGGGTTAGAGCCTTAAACCTAGGGCTACCAAGCTTTTTTTTGTAACACGGACTACCAAGGGGGTAAGGTTACCACCACCCCCTGGATTTCGTGTTTGGTTTCACATATCATATACTTGTAATATAGCAATGGATTCAGCATTCATTTCGGCACAGAATGGTATATTTAGTTGTACATTATGTGAATGCACCTCAAAATTACATCACTTTTAACAATGAAACCCATTAATTAGTGATATTTTATATTATTGCGTACATTTTTTTTTTTTTGGATAAACAAATATAAGATTATGTGTGTTTTGAAACTGATCTATGTATTCAAAATACAAAGATGTAGGTATGCAAATGAAGCCCTACATTCCTCTAAAGAATGATATCGTGGTTTCTCTTCCAGGAAGACAAAGGGAATACGCTGCAGCCAAAAAACTAAGGGGAGTGCTTCCATTCAGCCATTTTTCACGCATATTACGCGTATTATTATTTATTTTGAACACTTCTAGTCATCATAAAACAAATTAATCAGTATGAAAAGATAGCACTGCGTGTCCTCTATGCAACGGCATAATTTATTTTTCTTCAAAAATAAATTATGAATACGTTATAATCGAAAAAACATGAAAAATGTGTGAATGTGTAACCTATTTTCATACATTTTAATTTATTTTGAGCACTTTCGGTTGTCTCAGGTCAACTCAGTGACCACAGAAATGTAGCCCCACATTCCCTCTATAGAATGGTATAATTTGTGTCTCTTAATATTAAATGACGGATAAGATACAGTAAAAAAGCTAGGAGAGGGTGGTATCCACCCCCCCTGGTACCTCGGGTATATTGGGTATAACTTTTGAACGGTGTGAGATATCATCTCACATTTTACCTCAAAACGTGTGTAAATGAACCCACTACAGCTACCTAAAAGGTCAAATTTTGATTCCATACTGAAAAAAACGTTTGAGAGAAAAAAACCTAGGGGGTGGAGCTACCAACCCCCCCTTGGTAGCCCGAGGGTTAACTCAACTGTCACTGTTTAGTGTTCTTGAGCAAGTCCTTTACGATCAGTTGCTCAGAGCCATCGAGGTTCTGCAGTATGGTCGTGTGTGCACTTCTGAACTTTGTGAGAAAGTGTAGCGCACACCTAGCGGGTTCTTAAGCCCGCTACTTTTATGTAAATGACTCATCATAAATTTGTTAGTCATAGGTTATAATAGCTATGAAAAGAATGCCAGACACTTTTTTACAGTTTATGAATTTTATTTATTTATAAGAATGAAAATGATGTCCATGTACAACCATACAATAATTGCATGACATGTCAAGCGGTCAACTATAAATACTATTACAGTAACTTTACTTAACCGGCATCTCTTAATTTATTTCCAAAGTGAAAATTTCAAAACTTGAGGGACGAAGCCTGATAAATTGTTTTCTCTTTGCGTCGTAATACAGCGCATTAAACCTATCAAGAAAGAAGTGGAAACTGAGTTTGGTTATTCGGGTTTGAGTGTTCAGGTCAATCAGATAGAAATGTCTATTCTGCATGTCAACAACAACAAGATTATTGCTGTCTGCATCCAAAAACAATCGCATTTCCTCGTAGGAAAAATCTTCTTTCAGGAGAAATTGTTCGATTATTTGACCACTTGTGCTTAGAACACTTATAATACTTTGCTCTTTAGAGCCACGAAACCATCTGGACATGGTTTTATAACCGTGGCTGATGATGAATTCTCCATTCGGTTTCTGAATGGCATTCAATCGACCTATGAAGTTGTTTGAGATCTTAACACTTCGTAGAAGTTTGGCGTGTTGATCGTAAATTTCCAACTGCTTCGGGTATTCAAAGCTTCTCAACAATAGTAGTTGATTATCATTGGTTACTGATAAGCTGAAATAAAGGCCTATTTCCGAGAGCCAGCGAGAAACTCTGTTGTTATCCATATCTATCTTCCAGATGCACCGGTCAGCATGGTCACTAACGTATATTGTTGCTGGGTTTTCAATGCCATCCATGTCGTAGGTTGATAGGCCATTAATCTCTTCCACAATAGTTATCAAGAGCAGGTCGTACGGATAGATATCCTCGTAAGCGCGTAATGTGACTTCAGGCTTACCATAACGGTTGATACATAATACGTAGATAAGGCTCTTTAGGTTGATGACACTTCTTGGATTACAGAGAAGTGTATCAAACTCTCTGAGTAAATGGATGGTGTACACTGCAATGAAGAAAGGTATTATTTCAAGTGAATATATTTATATGAATAAAAACTGAAACTGTGTTAGTTGAATTGCTTGTGGGATTCGAATTCCTGGGTGTCACGTCAAACTGTTTGTAATTAATCCACGAAACTTGTATAGAAATGTTTTTTTATTCTTCCAATAATCCTGTATCACCGCAATGTAAATCAGGAAGACAAATGACACCACAGATGAGTGTAGTTCTAATCTCGGCACAATATGCAACTGTCAAACTTTATTCATGACATGAAATGAATTGTCGAGTTTCCATGATCTAACCTTATTTATCACCATGGAAATGTAATGCCATCGTACTTCATGATGTTAATTTGAATGGCATTTGCCTTATCCAGGCCAATTGCCACAATGCAGACAAAAATACTCAGATCAAAATACAAAAGATCAATCTCACAAGATGCTGGGTAAGCAGAGTCCTAATTTGAAGTAGGTTAACGTAACGAGATCAACGATTTTGCAGATCGAAGAGATTAAGAAGGTAGTAAAAAAATACAGGTCCAGAGAAACCTTTGATCACCAACAGCAGTAGGCACCCAAGTATTACCGGAGGCCCTACTAATCCCAAGTATTACCGGACAAATGTGACATTTGGTTACGAAAAGTAACAGCCAGCCACAATTATACCAGTAGCCCATTTTCATTATATTGCTTTAAATGGCACTCAGTTTATTTTGGCGTACATCTGAATTCTACCTTTCGATGCTGTCAACGTAGGTGTTGATCTCAATGCTCTTGCTGTTGTCATAGCGACAGCGGACGTTTTCGGGACTTCAGAAGTTTTCGTTAGCGCTTGATACGTTTTCTGTGTAGCTTTAGTGAGTTGTTTGGCCGTAGAGATTGGTGTCGATATGTAGAGTATAGTATTGGTGCCTTGTGTAGTTTCACAGCTGGAAGTACGTTCGGTTGATGGTTCCTCTGCAGTGTTCAATGTAAGGCGAGTGTTTGATGTTCCTCGTGTTACATCTTCTGTATTAGTTAAAGTAGTTTGAGTGCTTGAAACAACTTTTGTGTCAGCAACCTTAGATGTCCCTGATCTTTCATTTGTCGACTCCTTGATCGTTCTACCAAGGCAGATGTTCGTCAATTGGCAATTTATGTCAAACTGTGAACCTTCATCGCCTGCAGCTAAATGAAAAACACGAACGAACACTCTCAAACATCTCACCCTACAAACTTATATACAAGATATCATAAACATAAAGTTCAAATAACGGCATACGCTGTACCAAGTACACGCATTGTCCATCCATAGCTGGCTCAGATCCGCTTATCAAACACTTACTCATGATTGCGCGTCGTTGTTGTTTGCGCATTGGACATACATGTTTGTACCGGACTTTATCAGAAAGTACATGTAGATGATTATGAAACTTATTAAATTGTTATTAATTCGTCCGTTGTTGGATAACAGACCTAAAGGGGTGTAGGTCTGTGGAGAACAGAGCTAAAGAAAGTAGGTCTGTTCTCCAAAAAAGGACAAATTTATAAAAACTAATAGTAAGTTCAATTATATTATAAGTTACTTTCTAAAGAAACTATATCTTCTAGGTTTAATAATAATAATGATAATGTAATATTTATTCTTTAATGAAGCGCCTAACAAGCACACTGCGCTGTACATGATTGTACATGTTATTACGATTAAGCAATTCACAAGAATACAAATTACAGAAGACATACAACAAAGTTGCAGCAATGCAAGGCGCAAGCTCATTGTACTTTTTGCTGCGACCTATGGAATTAAGGCAGAGCTAAACGCAAGGGACTTACGGGAGTTGAACCGAGTCTGTGAGCACTTCAGGCAAGAGTGCTATCTGCCCCTCCAGAGTTAACTGATTTACTTGCATTCAAGGAAATGTGAAATAAATCGCTTAAGTGAGCAATGCTTCGTTCAATTCCTGTTCTCATTTACATCAATAATAGCCTATCGACACAAATGAACTTGATTTCGGTCGGTCACATTAGTTTACCATAGTATGATTGAACTTTTAACTAATAAGCATTCGCCTTAAATAAATTACGGATGGAAGTTGTGAAAACCAAAAAATTGATTACTCACCAACTGCTTGCTTCAATAAGACGATGATCAGACAAACTCGCACAACGAGAGAAACACGAAACATTTTAGCGCATAATCTGGTTCTTAAACAATTCTTTGACGTAAGAAATGAAGCTAGTTCAGAAATTCACGATAGCAGCCACTCAATCAGAATGGATGTCAACTAAGTGAATAATAATCCATCAAGATGTCTAAATATCACGTGACGATGTGTTTACAGTCGAATTGTTGAAGCAGAGAAACACGTGATTCAGATTAAACAAAGACGCTATTGTTTCTCAAGCTTGAAATATAAATAGGCCTAGTTCAGTCTAAAAGCTATGGGAATGCTGGCTGGGTGACGAACGCTGTTCATGCCAAAATAATATCATTTAGAACCAGCTTTGGCTTTAAATCTCTATTTCAAGCTCGAGAAACAATAATCGTCTTTGTTTTATCACGTGTTTCTCTGCTTCAACAATACGACTGTAAGCGGGTCAAGGACATTTCCCCCGGACGTTTCCCTCCGAATGCATTTGAGTAGGCCTAGCCTAGTTGTAGTTGACAAGAAACGCGTAAATAATCTGCCTAGCAATGGATAATTATTTGCGAAGTTTTAAGCGAGCGTAAAAAGAGTTTGTTCTAGCGCTAGATGAATGCAGCCACTGGTCTGTATCTGCGTACAATTGGTTACTGACTTCACAGTGTCCGCTGTTGGCAAAGATTAATTGATCAAATGATTCGATCGATTGACTGATTGTTTGATTGACTGGTTGAATTGTTTCATTTAGACCTTCGACCTCTCGGCTCACAGTTGACCATGCTAACCGTTAGACAATCCAGTCTTAACGTAAGCTGGAGATAAAGCGTTACAGCATACCCGTAAATATACAATGACACCCAAATGGGTTGCTGACAACGTAATATGAAAGTAGTAGTAGCCTATCCATTGTTTAACTGAACCTTGCCGATTTCAATGGCTTTTGACGACGATCTCACCAGTCACCATATATTCAATCCATAATAATTCAACAGTCTGGGGTAACTAGCGATTGGTTGGTTGCTCACTGTTTAGCGACCAATGTGTGATAACAAAGACCATTAGCGTCGCCCTCCTCCTTTATCCAGGCTTGGGACTGGCACTGTCAGAAAGCGAATAGTGGCGGAATTTCTGTCAGTTCTAACTGATCTATATAACTTTATTAGGCCGATATTTAACGAAATAGAAGAATCAGACAGATTATAACACTGATTCTTCAACGACCTCTTGCGACTGACAGGGTCGTCGACGTCGATACAATCACCTGTATTTATAATAGATCTGAGATAGGACTGGGTTTCGATTTCAATGCACAATGAATCGATTCATGTCGCTAAAAAACCAAATCCGTAATGATGACAAAATCCTGACAACACCCAGCTTAGACAGAAAGAAAAATTATGGTGGATAGGCCTATGCCATTTGAAAAGAGGTATAAAGTTGAGACAGAAAAGCCATAAGATGTCGCTATACAGTTAGGGCCTACTATAATAAATGACTTCTACTGCGCCGGTGTCTAATGCACAAGGCATCGACCGATGGCACCCCAGAGCCAAGCCGACTTATCAGGTTAATATCCAGAATATCAGTCGATAATGAAAAAAACAGTGTAAGTACGAATAAATAGATAACAGTTCTCATCTAATCTACTCCAATCCAGTGAAACCCAGATTCCAACTAATCTAATCTAATTTTAATACCATTAATATAATCTAATGACTTCAACAGCTCCGCTATATTAACACCCCAAACATCGATTTATATCGCAATGACAGATCAGTTGAATTTAGACACCTTTAAAATGACGATCGCCAAAGCTATATAAATTAGGCAGGTGCGTTAAAAGAGCTGTAGGCCTAATATGCCAAAACTAATCTTTGTCGGCGGCAACGGCCAATGTTGTCATAAGCTGCCGTTAAACTATGGACACACACAATTTGCACATCGTCTTATCAACTTTTCTATAATCAAGGAAGAATTATTATGTCAACGGCCCTTGCTGCTGCACTCACCTTGGATCGGCGAAAATGCAGCCGGGATGGGTTGATTACATAATAGGGTAAACCCGTAGTTTAGGTTGCTAAATTATTTTATATCGTAAAATTAAAATGGAAGCTGGATTGAGTTAGAGAATTGTTTCGCTAACTGGAAGTGGGATTGATGAAACCATTTCTATCTTTAAGTAGAAGTTGGATTGATGAAACTAAGTTTTTAATGCAATAGAACCTGGGATAATGAAAATAATTGTTTCCTTAAGTCGAAGCTGGACCCATGAGAAATGTTCTTTGCTTAAATAAAAGATCTATTGATGAAAAGTATTTTTTGGGTTAAATAGAAGTTGAGTCATTTTTTTCATTAAATGGAAGCTGGAATGATTAAAAATAATTCTCGATGAAATGGAAGCGGGATTGATAATAGTTATGATGGACATCGGTAGAGTGCTTACTTGCCAACGTCAAGTACGGCATTGAAGACATTCAAATAATTTAACAATTAATCTACGGGATTACCCATAATAGTTGATAGTGATACCACGGCCCGTACATCAGGTCGAGAATATCAGGATGACCACCGCACTGACCGACCACAACGCGAGGAACCCAGGCAGTAGCAAGCCAGCCTAGCAGCACGGCAGCAGGGTGCACCGCTGCTGCGCTGCAGCACCCTGATATTGAGGCAGCAATTAAGGGTCCCTCTGCACTCTGTAGTCTTACTAGGGCCTCTGCTAATTATCTGTCGTATTAGCCAGGGGCGGATCCAGGATTTCTGGTTGGGGGGGGGGAGGCGTAAATACTACCAATCCAATCCCGTAAATATATATATATATATATATATATATATATATATATATATATATATGAAATTAGATCACGCAAAACTATAATGATCCTTGATAAATGTATAATAATAATAATTTTCAAACTCGCAATTCTACATGCAGAATGTCTTCGTATTTGTTAAACTTCTTACTGTATTTTGTTAAACTTCTTACATTGTTTACTTTTTCCCCGGGCACTCCGGGCCCTCCTCACACCGCCGGGCCCCTGAGAATTTACCCCTCCCTTTTTCGGCGGCCCTCGCTGCCCCCAACTAAAAATGCCAATTTATCATACGATAATTAACATAGTAATGATAGAAATTGAATACACTAGTATTTGTATAAAAATAGATTCATTAAGCAAGGGATGGATCATGCGCCTCATCCATGGATAGCGCACGCCACTGAGCGTTAAGAGAATGATTATATGAGTAGGCCTAGTTCTATATCCTTGATTAGCTTTTGTCCATAATATCGGCAGCTGAACGCTTTCGGCGGCTAGAATCAGCACGACGAATTTCAAAATTATAATCATATGCCATCTTTTGAGATTTAGGCCTAAGATAGGCCTATGTCTTACCAACGGCAGTCGGCTTATTCGCGAATGATAAAACTGCTTGTTTAAGCCGTTTTGACGGCGGACCACTCGACATATTTTTAAATTGACCAATTTCTATTTACGTAAATTTTGTCTGTACATGAACTTTGTGAATGACATCACGGCAAAAGTCATTGGTCACATGGGCAACGTCTGCTAGCAACTCAGGTAAGTAGGTAAGAGAGCTCCGGTAAGAGAGCTCCATTCTGCCGGTCCAGCTACTTCAAACATCCTATTCCCAAATTGCAGTTATATTAGTTTTAGGTCAGTTTAGTTTGAGAACATTTGTTGCAGGTTTAGGGGGGGCGTACGCCGGCTCCGCCCCCTCTAAATCCGCGCCTGTTAGCGTCTATCGCCCAAGGATCATGTAATTTTAATTTTTTAAATCCGATTTTTGTAATCGCGGAAATACGGGATTCCATGTTTGTCAATCCCGGGATTACGGGATTTGAAAAGTTCCGGGATTCCCGGGATTACATTCCCTACTCTGCACTGCAATAAGGTTGCTTGCTTGCGTTGGTTTCCATACAGGATATAGGCACCTAAAGTTAGATGAAAAGTTTCAATGTGAATTATAAAATTTCAGCGTAGAGAAATATAAGTAGGCCTACCGTATGTGCAATTTACGACATGCGACTTATTTTATTAGAGGTTAAGAACAAAAATTAATGTAGGCTAACCAAAGACAACAAAACACAAAATATTCAGGATACATGACAATTATATTTCGAAATGATCAAGCATAACGTCTATCACTTTAAGTGGAATAATATAATTAATTCTTTTTACTTAATATATCATGAAAGCAAAGACAATATCAATAGTCTAACATAGTCTTACAAAATGATGTACAGCTAACCGCTCGGCTAAATATCAAGTGCAGCAGAAGTCTTTGTGGGGCTAATTTAATAGTTAACAATCAAATTGTTAAGCAGTGGAATCCAGAACGAAAGACTTTACTGCATAAAAATTTTTCCCGTGTGGAATAAAATTTTGAAAATTAGGTAGCTGTAGCAGATTCATTGGCGCACATTTTGAGGTAAAACATTATGGTGGTAGTCCACGCCATTCAAAAGTTATACCCAATATACCCGAGGCACCAGGGGGTGGATACCACCCCCCCATAGATTTTTGACTATATCTTATCCGTCATTTAATATTAAGAGACACAAATTATACCATTCTATAGAGGGAATGTGGGGCTTCATTTGCATACTTAAATGTTTGTCTTTTGAAAACCGGAAGTGATCAAAATAAATAATAATACCCGTAATATGCGTGAAAAATGGCTGAATGGAAGGACTCCCCCCTTAGTTTTTGTCTGTAGCGTATTCAGTTTTCTTCCCAGAAGAGAAACAAATATACCATTCTTTAGAGGGAATGTAGGGCTTCATTTGCATACTTACAGGTTTGTCTTTTAAAAACCGGAAGTGATGAAAATAAATAATAATACGCGTAATCTGTGTGAAAATGTCTGTATGCAGCATCACAACGTAAACCAATATATATGTATGGATAATATATGTATGAATGTATATTTATGCATATATAAACATGTGTAGGGATGTATATGTGTGTATCTTGGATACGTAGATCAGTTTCAAAGCACATAATCGTATATTTGTTTATCTAACAAGTAAAAAATATACGCAATAATATAAAATATCGCTAATTATCAGTTCCGATGTTAAAAATTATGTAATTTCGAGGTGCATTCACATAATGTACAACTAAATATACCATTCCGTGCAGAATTGAATGCTGAATCCATTGGTGTATTACAAGATATGATATGTGAAACCAAACCCGAAATCCAGGGGGGGGCTGGTAACCACCCCCCCCTTGGTAGTCCGTGTTACAAAAAAAGCTTGGTAGCCTGAGGGTTAACAATCAAATTGTTAAGCAGTGGAATCCAGAACGAAAGACTTTACTGCGTCTTTATTAACTATGCATAAAATTTCATTTTGATGGCATGCAGCAATTCTAGTCTTACAATTATGTGAAAAAAAGGCAAAACCTTATATGTGGTGCCCATAAGGAGCAATCTATGGATGCTCTGCATCAGAATGCCTACTGTCTAAGTAGGCTATTCTGAAATGAAAGCGCTACAAAGCAACTATTCGTATAATTTTAGATGTAGTTATACTGCACTTTCGTAGCAACTTTTCATTATAAATCTCTAATTCCAAATGTTTTCAACAGCAATTACTCGGAATTATAATTCAGCACAACTCGGCAAATAAGTCGTTGGGTGGAGAAAATCGATGGCTAGAACAATGCTCTAGAAATTCCTTCTCTATCTCAAGCATATCGTCACATATACCACATCCAAAAGATTTTGACAAAGACGCCTTTGTATTCATAGGTGATTTGAACTTCCCAATATACAGACATTCTCCGTCTCTTTTCAGAAAAGGAACTGCAATTCCACCAGAATCCGGATGTACGTTCGTAGAGTAACGTTCATTTTCTTCATCAGCAACTCCTGGACTACTAAATGTTACGAAGTGATCAGACAGGTTAGCAATTCCTTCACTGCCCATTTTAAGATCCTGTTGGGGTCTTCCTGTATGGAGTTTAAACCGCGTCGCAGAAGAAATGCTCCTGGTATAATGTTTGTTGCATGAGTGTTGCTTCTCAGTTGCATGAGATCTTCTGTGACTCTTTAGATGTCCAATATCTGTGAATCCTTTATTACAATCCTCACATACGTATGGTTCAACTACTGTGTGAGTTTTCATATGCACCGTCAAAGTCCATACTCGGATGAATGATTTCTGACATAAATGGCAGCTATATGGTTTTTCAACAGTATGTGTTCTCATGTGCGTTTTCAGAGTTCCACATCGATTAAAGGATTTCTGACATAACTGGCACATGTATGGTTTTTCGCCAGTATGGGTTCTCATGTGTGCTTTCAGATTCCCACCTCGATTAAATGATTTCTGACATAACTGGCACATGTATGGTTTTTCGGTGGTGTAGAGGTTGTTCGGTGCCTTGCAGCCGGAGGGTTGGGGTTCGAATCTACCTCAAGCCGCCGCGTAGGGACCCTGGGCAAGTCCTTCACTCAAAATTGCTCATGCGCTTCGGCGTGAAACTCCGATTCAGTGTCCGCGCTGTAATCGGGAGCACCTCTGAGTAGAAATCTTGAAGTGGCGCTATATAAATATCTGAAATGAATGAATGAATGTATGGTTTTTCGCTAGTATGGGTTCTCATGTGCTTTTTCAGAGTACCACCTTGATTAAATGATTTCTGACATAACTGGCACATGTATGGTTTTTCGCCAGTATGTGTTCTCAAGTGTTTTTTCAGATTACCAGCTATATTAAATGATTTCTGGCATAGCTGGCACCTGTAAGGTTTTTCGCCAGTATGGGTTCTCATGTGCGTTTTCAGAGTACCACCTACACTAAATGATTTCGGGCAAAACTGGCACCTGAATTGTTTTTCACCAGTATGGGTTTTCATGTGGCTTTTCAGATTACCACTTTGATTAAATAATTTCTTACATAACTGGCACCTGTATGGTTTTTCACCAGTATGGGTTCTCAAGTGCTTTTTCAGAGTACCACCTTGATTAAATGATTTCCGACATAGCGGGCACCTGTGTGGTTTTTCACCAGTATGGGTTCTCATGTGGCTTATCAGATGACCACTTTGATTAAATGATTTCTTACATAAGCTTAACTGGCACTTGTATGGTTTTTCACCAGTATGGGTTCTCATGTGCGTGTTCAAAGTACCACCATGATTAAATGATTTCTGACATAGCTGGCACCTGTGTGGTTTTTCTCCAGTATGGGTTCTCAAGTGCTTTTTCAGAGTACCACCTTGATTAAATGATTTCCGACATAGCGGGCACCTGTGTGGTTTTTCACCAGTATGGGTTCTCATGTGTCTTTTCAGATGACCACTTTGATTAAATGGTTTCTTACATAACTGGCACTTGTATGGTTTTTCACCAGTATGGGTTCTCATGTGCGTTTTCAAAGTACCACCATGATTAAATGATTTATGACATAGCTGGCACCTATATAGTTTTCTGCCTGTCTGCGATTTCGTATTCGCCATCAGGAAACTCACTTAAAATTTGTTAATTTCAATGTCCTTCTCCTGTATGGGTTCTTTGATGAACTGTTAGATGATCACATAGAGTACACAGTTACTGAAATAATTGACATCTGTTTATGTTTTAAATGATCAGTATGTGCTTCCCTGTCACAAGATTCTAGACAAAGTCGGGATCTGTATAAGACTTGACAAGGATGAGACTTGGTAACCGGTTCAAAGCAATTTTTTTCTCTGTAAAGGTTTCTGCAATTGTTGTTGGTGTCATATCCTTTCCAACAATTGCAGTGTCCAGTTTCACACATTACTGGTTACTTCGCTTAAGTTCGCCTTTCAGATGCTTACAAGAAGAGTTCAAGTTTCACGCATCAGCAGTAGCCTATAGTCCTTTTTGAGTAAAATAAGAAACTATTCACACAGAAAAAACTTCATGACGAAATACTGAAGTTATCCATCCGTTGAATAATAGCAACTCCTTCTGCTATCATTCAAGATATATTTAGTGAAGATATAATAGCTGTTATTAGCTGACTATAGCGAAAGTTGGGGTAAAACAAATCCACTGTAATATTATTAACATGTCTTAACATGTTAATAACATTATTAACATGTCAGCTCTATGTCTTACAACTAGACTTTGAAGCTCTGAAAGATTTTTGCCCATCGTTTTCGTACACTTGCTAAAAATAAAAATAACAAGTCAATATTCAACATGTTTAATTGTTTATAGAACATAATTTCATTGCAGCTCAATACAGTGGAATGACTGTTCATTCATATACACTCAAGCATCACCAAATACACCAAGCCATCACAATATCACTACCGTTCTTAAATCACTCCACTGGCTGAAAATAAAAATAATATTTTCGTATATTCAAACCATCCGGCTGACAAACCGCAACCGGTTACAGTGTACAATTATGCAATTGAAACAATTCACAGAACACAAATGACAGAAGACATAAATCTTAACTACTAACAGAACAGACAGCCTGCAATCCTTGAGCACATCCACTTCATGATCTCATCGATAACCTACAACTCAATGCAAAACTACCAGCCAAAGAACCCTTTCGAACTCTTCACCATCCAGACATCCCGATCGAATTTACTCAAATCCTAACCTCTATAGCCATTCATAAAAATGTTAAACATGTTTAGGCACGTTTTCTATGCTCATCCAACTTCTACTTCTACTATAATATATTATGTCCATCCCTCATCCAACTTCTACTTATACTAACAATATTTAAATCGTTCATCCAAAGGGTGTCGCTTTCGAAAAATGTAGTTAACGATTACAATGATTAAGATTCGTAGTTGACTATAGTTTTACTGCAATAATTTAGTATCAAAGTCATTTTTCATAGCTCATCCAGCTTCTATTTCTGCTAAAATTATGCTCATCTAACTTCTAATGTTACTGCAATAATGTAGCATTAATACCATGTTTTCATCGCTCATCAAACTTCTAGTTTTACTATAACTTTATGTTTATGCTTGGGATTTGAGTATATGCATCCCAGTCTACCCGTTTGTCCACGTTATCTTACTTTGTCCCGTCCCCAATCACTACTTACCTCAAGTTCTCCAACCGATGCAAATCCCACACTGCACCTCAACTACGGAACAAACACTCTCTGAATCCCCAATATTCTCAGTTCCTCCAACAAAACTGACACTCGCTCACCGTCACCTGCCTCAGGCTCCTCTACTCATCATGCCACACGTTTTCCAAATTGAAGTCCCACCTCTTCCAGATATCATACACTGATCTATCCGATCCACTGCCTTCCGAGCTTTCTCGTCCTCAACGAAACCCGCCATAACAGCTGATCTGCCTGTATCTGGTCTCTCTGGCACCCGAACTCGTACCTCCACTGGACATCGATCTCTGGACAATACCTCTGCGCAATGAGTGCAGCTTTAGGGTGTCGCTTTCGAAAAATGTAGTTTACGATTACAATGATTAAGATTCGTAGTTGACTATAGTTAGCAATAATGGCAAGGCACATTTCCAGGAATTCTTTAACTAATTTTCTACCCAAAAAATCCGTCTTCCTTAAACCCTTAATGTTACAGATCTGTCTCAAAACAGAATGTCCCGACGCCTGTACCTATAGAAATACACCATTCCATGAATAGTATAATAAAATTTAAATCACGCCATCTTGAAGAGGGCAGGGCATCTCGTAAAAACAACCGGGAGGAAGGAAATCCGAAACCATAATCCTATCTATACTAAGCACGAAACCTGAAACCATAATCATATCCATACTAAGCACGAAACCTGAAACCATAATCCTATCCATACTAAGCACGAAATCCGAAACCATAATCCTATCCATACTAAGCACACAACCTGAAACCATAATCATATCCATACTAAGCACGAAATCCGAAACCATAATCATATCCATACTAAGCACGAAATCCGAAACCATAATCATATCCATTATAAGCACGAAACCTGAAACCATAATTCTATCTATACTAAGCACGAAATCCGAAACCATAATCATATCCATACTAAGCACGAAATCCGAAACCATAATCATATCCATACTAAGCACGAAACCTGAAACCATAATTCTGTCTATACTAAGCACGAAATCCGAAACCATAATCATATCCATACTAAGCACGAAATCCGAAACCATAATCATATCCATACTAAGCACGAAATCCGAAACCATAATCATATCCATACTAAGCACAAAACCTGAAACCATAATTCTATCTATACTAAGCACGAAATCCGAAACCATAATCATATCCATACTAAGCACGAAATCCGAAACCATAATCAAATCCATACTAAGCACGAAATCCGAAACCATAATCATATCCATACTAAGCACGAAATCCGAAACCATAATCAAATCCATACTAAGCACGAAATCCGAAACCATAATCATATCCATACTAAGCACGAAATCCGAAACCATAATCATATCCATACTAAGCACGAAATCCGAAACCATAATCATATCCATACTAAGCACGAAACCTGAAACCATAATTCTATCTATACTAAGCACGAAATCCGAAACCATAATCCTATCCATACTAAGCACAAAACCTGAAACCATAATCATATCCATACTAAGCACGAAACCAAACCATAATCATATCCATACTAAGCACAAAACCTGAAACCATAATCCTATCTATACTAAGCACGAAATCCGAAACCATAATCATATCCATACTAAGCACAAAACCTGAAACCATAATCATATCCATACTAAGCACGAAACCTGAAACCATAATTCTATCTATACTAAGCACGAAACCCGAAACCATAATCATATCCATACTAAGCACGAAACCCGAAACCATAATTCTATCTATACTAAGCACGAAATCCGAAACCATAATCATATCCATACTAAGCACAAAACCCGAAACCATAATCATATCCATACTAAGCACGAAACCCGAAACCATAATCATATCCATACTAAGCACAAAACCCGAAACCATAATTCTATCTATACTAAGCACGAAACCCGAAACCATAATCATATCCATACTAAGCACGAAACCCGAAACCATAATCATATCCATACTAAGCACGAAACCCGAAACCATAATTCTATATCTAAGCATAATCTATCCAGCACGAAACCCTGAAACCATAATTCTATCTATACTAAGCACGAAATCCGAAACCATAATCATATCCATACTAAGCACGAAACCCGAAACCATAATTCTATCCATACTAAGCACGAAACCCGAAACCATAATCATATCCATACTAAGCACAAAACCCGAAACCATAATTCTATCTATACTAAGCACAAAACCTGAAACCATAATTCTATCCATACTAAGCACGAAATCCGAAACCATAATCATATCCATACTAAGCACGAAACCCGAAACCATAATTCTATCTATACTAAGCACGAAATCCGAAACCATAATCATATCCATACTAAGCACGAAACCCGAAACCATAATCATCTATCTACTAAGCACGAAATCCGAAACCATAATGAAACCATATCCATACTAAGCACGAAATCCGAAACCATAATCATATCCATACTAAGCACGAAACCCGAAACCATAATTCATATCCATACTAAGCACGAAATCCGAAACCATAATCATATCCATACTAAGCACGAAACCTGAAACCATAATTCTATCTATACTAAGCACGAAATCCGAAACCATAATCATATCCTACTAAGCACGAAATCCGAAACCATAATCATATCCATACTAAGCACGAAACCTGAAACCATAATCATATCCATACTAAGCACGAAACCCGAAACCATAATCATATCCATACTAAGCACGAAATCCGAAACCATAATCATATCCATACTAAGCACGAAACCTGAAACCATAATTCTATCCATACTAAGCACGAAACCCGAAACCATAATCATATCCATACTAAGCACGAAACCCGAAACCATAATTCTATCTATACTAAGCACGAAATCCGAAACCATAATCATATCCATACTAAGCACGAAACCTGAAACCATAATCATATCCATACTAAGCACGAAACCCGAAACCATAATCATATCCATACTAAGCACGAAACCCGAAACCATAATCATATCCATACTAAGCACGAAACCTGAAACCATAATTCTATCTATACTAAGCACAAAATCCGAAACCATAATCATATATCATACTAAGCACAAAACCTGAAACCATAATCATATCCATACTAAGCACGAAATCCGAAACCATAATCATATCCATACTAAGCACGAAATCCGAAACCATAATCATATCCATACTAAGCACGAAACCCGAAACCATAATTCTATCCATACTAAGCACGAAATCCGAAACCATAATCATATCCATACTAAGCACGAAATCCGAAACCATAATCATATCCATACTAAGCACGAAACCTGAAACCATAATTCTATCTATACTAAGCACGAAATCCGAAACCATAATCATATCCATACTAAGCACGAAACCTGAAACCATAATTCTATCTATACTAAGCACGAAATCCGAAACCATAATCATATCCATACTAAGCACAAAACCTGAAACCATAATCATATCCATACTAAGCACGAAATCCGAAACCATAATCATATCCATACTAAGCACGAAATCCGAAACCATAATCATATCCATACTAAGCACGAAACCTGAAACCATAATTCTATCTATACTAAGCACGAAATCCGAAACCATAATCATATCCATACTAAGCACGAAATCTGAAACCATAATCATATCCATACTAAGCACGAAATCCGAAACCATAATCATATCCATACTAAGCACGAAACCTGAAACCATAATCATATCCATACTAAGCACGAAATCCGAAACCATAATCATATCCATACTAAGCACGAAACCTGAAACCATAATTCTATCTATACTAAGCACGAAATCCGAAACCATAATCATATCCATACTAAGCACGAAATCCGAAACCATAATCATATCCATACTAAGCACGAAACCTGAAACCATAATTCTATCTATAATAAGCACGAAATCAGAAACCATAATCCTATCCATACTAAGCACAAAACCTGAAACCATAATCATATCCATACTAAGCACGAAATCCGAAACCATAATCATATCCATACTAAGCACGAAATCCGAAACCATAATCATATCCATACTAAGCACGAAACCTGAAACCATAATTCTATCTATACTAAGCACGAAATCCGAAACCATAATCATATCCATACTAAGCACGAAATCCGAAACCATAATCATATCCATACTAAGCACGAAACCTGAAACCATAATTCATATCTATACTAAGCACGAAATCCGAAACCATAATCATATCCATACTAAGCACGAAATCCGAAACCATAATTCTATCTATACTAAGCACGAAATCCGAAACCATAATCATATCCATACTAAGCACGAAATCCGAAACCATAATCATATCCATACTAAGCACGAAACCTGAAACCATAATTCTATCTATACTAAGCACGAAATCCGAAACCATAATCATATCCATACTAAGCACGAAATCCGAAACCATAATCATATCCATACTAAGCACGAAATCCGAAACCATAATCATATCCATACTAAGCACAAAACCTGAAACCATAATTCTATCTATACTAAGCACGAAATCCGAAACCATAATCATATCCATACTAAGCACGAAATCCGAAACCATAATCATATCCATACTAAGCACGAAATCCGAAACCATAATCATATCCATACTAAGCACGAAATCCGAAACCATAATCATATCCATACTAAGCACGAAATCCGAAACCATAATCATATCCATACTAAGCACGAAATCCGAAACCATAATCATATCCATACTAAGCACGAAACCTGAAACCATAATCATATCCATACTAAGCACGAAATCTGAAACCATAATTCTATCTATACTAAGCACGAAATCCGAAACCATAATCATATCCATACTAAGCACGAAATCCGAAACCATAATCATATCCATACTAAGCACGAAACCTGAAACCATAATTCTATCTATACTAAGCACGAAATCCGAAACCATAATCATATCCATACTAAGCACGAAATCCGAAACCATAATCATATCCATACTAAGCACGAAACCCGAAACCATAATCATATCCATACTAAGCACGAAACCCGAAACCATAATCATATCCATACTAAGCACGAAACCTGAAACCATAATTCTATCTATACTAAGCACGAAATCCGAAACCATAATCATATCCATACTAAGCACAAAACCCGAAACCATAATCATATCCATACTAAGCACGAAACCATAATCATATCCATACTAAGCACGAAACCTGAAACCATAATCATATCCATACTAAGCACAAAACCTGAAACCATAATTCTATCTATACTAAGCACGAAATCCGAAACCATAATCATATCCATACTAAGCACGAAACCCGAAACCATAATTCATATCCATACTAAGCACGAAACCATAATTCTAATACCACGAAACTGATAACCATAATTCTATCCATACTAAGCACGAAACCCTGAAACCATGAAACCATACTAAGCACGAAACCTGAAACCATAATTCAATCTATACTAAGCACGAAATCCGAAACCATAATCCTATCCATACTAGGCACAAAACCTGAAACCATAATCATATCCATACTATGCACGAAATCCGAAACCATAATCATATCCATACTAAGCACGAAACCTGAAACCATAATTCTATCTATACTAAGCACGAAATCCGAAACCATAATCCTATCCATACTAAGCACAAAACCTGAAACCATAATCATATCCATACTAAGCACGAAATCCGAAACCATAATCATATCCATACTAAGCACGAAACCCGAAACCATAATCATATCCATACTAAGCACGAAACCTGAAACCATAATCATATCCATACTAAGCACGAAATCCGAAACCATAATCATATCCATACTAAGCACAAAACCTGAAACCATAATCATATCCATACTAAGCACGAAACCCGAAACCATAATCATATCCATACTAAGCACGAAACCCGAAACCATAATCATATCCATACTAAGCACGAAACCTAATTCTATCCATACTAAGAAACCATAATTCTATCTATACTAAGCACGAAACCCGAAACCATAATCATATCCATCTAAGCACGAAACCTGAAACCATAATTCTATCTATACTAAGCACGAAATCCGAAACCATAATCATATCCATACTAAGCACAAAAAACCATAATTCTATCTATACTAAGAAACCATAATCCTATCCATACTAAGCACGAAACCCGAAACCATAATCCTATCCATACTAAGCACGAAACCCGAAACCATAATCATATCTATACTAAGCACGAAACCTGAAACCATAATTGTATCTATACTAAGCACAAAACCTGAAACCATAATTCTATCTATACTAAGCACGAAATCCGAAACCATAATCATATCCATACTAAGCACGAAATCCGAAACCATAATCATATCCATACTAAGCACGAAACCCGAAACCATAATCATATCCATACTAAGCACGAAACCCGAAACCATAATCCTATCCATACTAAGCACGAAACCCGAAACAAATGCTAGGCCTATCCTGACTCGTGGCCGCCAAGGATCGTTAACATCGACATTGCGTAGTGGTAGCAGGGTGGTGGGTCCAGAGACTAAACGCGGTTGCTCTAGCCTATCTATAATAGAGTCTTAACGAAGCGCTTTAATGTTTGCAAAAAATAGCACTGTATTACGAATTGCTTAGTGAGATCTTGTGGCTGCTGAGGCCAATTGCATCGACCTTTAACCCATATTATTCTAATTAGATATAATTATTTCCATCCTGTTTAACGACGTTGGGTCATTACAAAGATAATCATTGTCGCCCTCATTTGCCCAGTAGGGTGGAGTGAAAGTCTAGAAAAATAATTATTTTCAGCAAACGTTTTCTAATAGTGATGGAAAGTTGTCAGTAGGCCTATGTTAGAGTAAGTAGTGTCCAAAATATTTTTGATTTTGCCTTTTGTCTTTTGCCCTCTACCGGCGAGGAAAGTTTACTTTATAAAGTCTGTTGGAAACGTCCATGTAATGCATTAATATTTCTTGAATTAAATATTGTTAGTGAGGTGGCTTAGTTAAAATATCTTTACCCGGCAGATAAAAGCACCAAATTTGGCATGAAGATCCGTTAAGGTCTACTAATTAATGCAAAGTAGGAGCCCTCTGAAATTAATAAGCATTCTTATGTAAAACTCAAAACATCAAGGTCAATAGGTCAAATTCAAGGGAAAAGGCCACAACTCAGCTAAATATTATTCTATTTTGGTGATTAAATGGCAGTGGCTGAGACTTTCTTCCTGATATAGGCCTAATTATGTTGTTTAACGACCCAGTGTCACAACATAAATGATCAGCGTCGCCCTCCTCTGTTATCAAGGCTTCGGGCTGGTACCAACCGATGGTAGGCAGTTTTTATCGTTGTTTATCTCTATTTTGTGGCCGCCACAGCCCGTGACGTCGACCTAATCCAATATTAGTCAACTACAAGCCATTAAATGCATTAGCTAAATTTATAGGTTAGGAAGACAGCGTGTTAACCCTCGGCTATAAAAGTGGTGGTGGTTACCACCCCTCCCCCCTACGTTTTTATGCATATTTATTTTCATATGAAATATAAATTTTACATTTTAGGCAGCTGTAATAAAAAAAATAATAATATATTTTCTTTAATAAGCGCCTGACAAACGCACTGCGCTGTACATTTACATGTTAAACAACCGATGGTAGGCAGTTTTTGTTTTACATTGTTTTTAAATTTCGACTGTAGCAGGTTCATTGGCGCACATTTTGAGGTAAACATCATGGTGGTAGCTCACGCCGTTCAAAAGTTATACCCGATATATCCGAGGTACCAAGGGGGGGCGGTGGATACCACCTTTATAGTTTTTCGACTATAGCTTATTGATTATTCTTCGTAGAAGATAAACAAATATATAATTCTTCAGAAGGAATGCAGGGCTTCATTTACATACTTGTATGTTTGTCTTTTTAAAACCGATAGTGATCAAAATAAATAATAATACGCGTAATATGCGTGAAAAATGGCTGAATGCAAGTACTATCCCCTTAGTTTTTTATACGTAGCGTATTCATTTATCTTCCTGGACGTGAAACAAATATACATTCTTTAGAGGGAATGTAGGGCTTCATTTGCATACTTATATGTTTGATTTTTGAAAACCGGAAGTGATCAAAATAAATAATAATAGGCGTAATCCGAGTGAAAATGGCTGAATGCTGCATCACAACGTAAACCGATATTTCTACGTAAATGAAAGTTCTTGTCACGCCTGTGATAAGTATGTATGCATGTATGTATGCAAGTATGTATGTATGTATTTATGTATGTATGTATGTATGCATCTATGTATGTGTATATGTATGTATGTAAGTATGTACGTATGTATGCAGGGATGGATCTGTGTATGGATAGAAGGTAGTATGCATGTATGTATGTATGTTTGTATGTTTGTACTTATGTATGTATGTATGTATGTATGTATGTATGTATGTATGTATGTATGTATGTATGTATGTATGTATGTATGTATGCTTGTATGTATGTATGTATGCTTGTATGTATGTATGTAGGTACGTATATATGCAGGGATGGATCAATGTATGGATGTATGTATGTACATTATGCATGTATCCATGTGTGTATTTGTATGTATGTGTGTACAGTTTAAAGTGTACGGTCAGAGACAGAAGAACCACAAGTTAAGCTCATAGAGCGAGTCATCGAGGGATGATCTTTACAGAGCAAATCCCAGCAGATGTATAAGCGCGGTATTTGGCATTAGCAGTCCGAGTCCGAGGCTTTTGACCGCAAAAAGATTTCACTAGATAATTCAACACCTTTAACATGCATTCTTCAAAGGTTATAAATTCAGCAAATTCGTTTCACTGCCATAATACACAGGCTGCTGCCTCGTTTGTCACAAAGTAAGGTCGACGTCAAAGGTCCTCGGCGGCCACAAGCTGTTGATAAACAATGTAAAACTGCTTATCATAGGTGTTGCTAGTCCCAAGCCTGGATAAAATAGGAGGGCGACGGTAATAATCTTCGTTATGACACAGCGTCGTTCAACAGAGACTAACCTTAGCAACATAATTATATTTAATTGGATGACAAAGTAATAACAGGTCCATGCAATCGGTCTTTCAGGCACAGGATGTCGCTAAACAATAATGGTACAATGTCCCCCTAAAATGAAGACTAGAAAATTGGAAATTCTCACTGGGAATATTATTAAAGCATCCGTGCAAGATAAAATTGAGGTTTGTAGATCTCTAAGATCCCCGTAAAATTTCGATGGGAATAAACTGGATTACTGAGAACGTATTATTAACCAGAAAGGGATGTTATGAAACAATACAGTAGAACGCCACTGACGAATTTATAAAACCCATAAAAGTCGTTTTAAAGGTGTCTAAGTTGAGCATTAAATTGTCCAGCGTTTAACGTCATTTAAGACAACCTGAGCCTTTGACTTCGACCCGAGCCTACCTCATTAGATTCTCGCACAAGATATTGATGAAATGTCCGGCATTTGACGACAGGGTTTAAATATTATTTCAAACCCAATTTATTTAGCGCCACTTTTATAATCTGCGATAAACATACCGATCGTTAAAGTCTTTAAGAGTGGAATTATCATCAGATGCAAAACAGTCGAGGATCCTGAGTGGCCGAGTGGGTTGGTAGCCCGCTCGTCACGTCGGCGCCCCGGGTTCGCTTCCCGGTCGGTCGGTTTATCAGAGATTAATTTCTAGGATCTTTACTGCGGGTGGTTCGGTCGCAATATAAACGTGAAGTACAATACAACACACAATACAACACATCACAATACAACTGGGGCGCGGTAGTTTGGGGGTATGTTCGGTGCCTTGCAGCTGAAGGTTTGCATGTTCGAATCCACCTCAAAGTCGCTGCGTAGGGACCCTGGGCAAGTCCTTCACTCGCAATTGCTCATGCGCTTCGGCGTGAAACTCCGATTCAGCGTTCGCGCAGTAGTCGGGAGCGCCTCTGAATGGGAAATATGGTAGGGGCGCTATAACAAGTGTTCAAATACAATACAATATGTACAATACAAAGTGGATTTGAACCTAACGTCTCGTTTGATATACCAGCACTTTAACCATTAGACCATAGAGCACTCGAGCTACAGCGTAAAACGGAGGGTAATACCCTTTGACCATGCCAAACACAAGTACGATGGCAATCAAATGGGTTGCTGACAACGTTGCATGGAGTAATATTTGCTGAACCTTGCAGATTCCAAGGCCATTGACGTCGATATCACCATGCATTCAATCTATTTCACAAATCTAAACAGTCCATCGATAGTAGTAGTAGCTTCAGTGCAACGACACTGAATGATTACATACAACATTAGCATCGCCTTTCTCCTTTATCCAGGCTTCGGACTGACACTGTTAAGAGTACGAACAGTGGCGGAGTACGTCATATCGATGGATGGATCCAGAGTTTAACGACAGCTTATGACAACAATGGCCGTTGCCGTCGACAGAAATTATTTCAGCATAATTATTACAGCTCTTTGCTCCATCGACTAAACGCTATTGATGTAAATGCTATACTCTCAATAATACAGTTCTCGTCTTAGACACCTTTAACACACACTTTTATTAAGCGATATATTCAACAGACTTTAACCTTGGAATTTGTAGATGCAATCCTACACAACATACATGCAGGTTAAGGTCTACGTTAACGGCCATTGGCGGACACAAAATGGTGATAAACAACGAAAAACAGTCTACCAGCGAGTGGTGCCAGTCCGAAGCCTTAATAACTGAGGAGGGCGACGCTAATCATATTTGTTATGAGACCGTGTCGTTAAACTGAAACTACTACTACTCATCGCTAATTACCCGAATTGCCTTGAATTTAAGTAGCGCCATAAGGAAGGTAAAGTCGACGTTAACGGCCCATGGTGGTCACAAAATGGCGACAAACAATCGACGATAGACGGTCTAACGCGCCAGAGGTCGCCACTATCAGGGAGAGTCGAGCTACATAAATGATCAGAAAACTAACTTCCTGTTCTTGTCGACCTAACATTGACGCCATGATTCTCGTCTTTTACTTCTATCGCTTTTAATCATTGGCTTTCACTGGTTTTCTTCACTTTTCGACGCCTTTTGTAGATAATAAAATTCGATTTTTAAAAAATTCTCGCTGTGTACCTGAGAGTAGTCTATTGGCGCTATAGAAGTCAGCGTGTGCGATAGTCGAACGCAATCACCGACATAAAGATTGGCTAAGCTTAACGTGATTGTGTCTGTAGTTGGGTGTTACACATCAGGTTGAAATCCTGGTGGAAGAATAAGAACTGAGAGTCAACCAATTGTCTATCTGTCTGTCTGTCTTTGAGAGTCAACCAATTGTCTGAGTTGCTAGCGACTTCGTATTTCTTAGCCTCGGCATTTTAGGGCGGGTGGACAGTCATCTCCCTCGCCTGATTTTCGTTCTAACTGTGAACTCGTTGAAGCTGAGTAGTCTAAGGGGCTCAAGTAGCACTGAATCTCGACATAAATTTCTCCTCTGGTGGGGATTGGTTGACAGTCCAGCGTGCTGACACTCCACTTCGTGCACCCCGTCTAAGAAATCGTGTATCAAAGTGGATTCATCGTCTACTCAATGGATGGGTGGAAGGAATGGAAGAATCTGGATGAGTTTTTGGTGGATATTAAAGAAAGCTGCAACTTCATGTCTCTGTCTGTCTGTTTGTAAGTATATGTGTCTGTCTGTCTGTTCGTCTCTCTTTTTATCTCTCTGTCTTTCTATAAATCTGTTTTTCCGTCCGTCTGACCGTCTGTGTGTCAATCTGTCTATCTGTCTGTCTGTCTTTCTGTTCGTTTGTCTGTCTCAGCAACCATCAATGTGTTTGCCAGGTGTATGTCTCTCTGCCCGCCCGTCTGTTTGTCTGCCCATCTGTAAATCTTCTTCTCTTTCCATACATCCTACGGTCGTTATCCTTGATGAGCTGGTTCTTCTGTCGAGCATCATCTGCCTCTCGTTGTCCTCCTCCTCAGCATCCCTCCGCTGCAGTCAACCGATCTCCGGCTCAAACAACTGACGCTCAATCAAAACATGGTCGCTGCCAAAACTCTAAGTTGTAATCACAGATTTATATAATTTACTGGACATCCTGGTATATAGGCCTATATACGACGCAGAAATTAGATTTTACTATTACGACGATACGAATTTTAAAAAAAAACATTACCCTACAAAATGTAATCTGAGAAATACTGAATCTGCCTAATCGCAATTGATCTTAATATTATTTATAGCGTTCGCGTATTCCACGGGAATGAGTTGTTTCGATGTTTCTTTCGGCCGGTACCATGGCAATTGGATAAAACGTGGTGATCATGGACACCTTTAAAACGCTTTAATTCGTACCTATATATAAGTGAAAAAGCGTTCAATGCTTAATAGCAAACCAGTATTCGGTGATTGGTTCGAGCAGTGCACTTGGCCTACTCAGCTCAAGATGTAGGGGAGACCGGGGCATAATGGGATACCGGGGTATAACGGGAAACTTGAATATTATCCGTCTTACTCACTTTTAATTGCTGAAGATGTTATCAATCGGAGGTAAAACATCTGATAAGATAAGGGGTAAAGGCAATTTCAATATCGACGCGTCTTGCTAATTTTATGACTAAAAGTAGATTTTCAGGGTGGCCCAAGTAAGGTACGTTGATAATTCAGAACTTTTCTAGAAAAAGTGGAGCTATATTAAATTTAGCTTATACGTTGAATATGTAGCATAATACATAAAGTCACATATCCCCATAAGAAATTTTGAGCAAGTTCAGTATATTTTGTCAAAATGGTGGGCTTACTATATTGGCCAGTTGGGGCATAATGGGATACAGATATCCCATTTTGCCCCATGTTGTGATTCGACAGCTGTTTATTTTTGTTAAGCCCTATTTTGCAACAAAAATGTGTTCACTATTAATGCGTAGAAGAGTGACTCATATAGCCTAATAGGCCAGGTGATAGTTTCCAAATTTCAGACGATTTGGATATGGCACAGAAAGAGAGACAGTTGCTTCGTTCAGACAAAAATAGAAATGAAGTGCTCAGCATGACAAAATAAAAATATCATGAAAAAACAAACAACATTGTCCCAAGAAAGACAAAAGATATCGATCTGCAACAACCTTGAAGATGACGATGATACAAATGATGGTCTTCACTGTTGTGAGGCGTTCTCTGATGAAGGTGGGATCAGCTGTCATATGTGCTTGAAGTGGGCACACAACTGTTGTGCTGGTGTCAACTAACATGTAATCAAATTTGTGTATGGCCTCTGCCCGTACATGTAGCAGCTTCGAGCACGTTTAATCAAACGAGGGAAGTCTGACCTCATAAAAAATGTTAATGATTTTTTAGCTTAAACTTTACTGTTCTGATGCTGTAGTTGAAATGCTGCTCATGGTTCATGTTAAACAGTTTGTTGTAATATGGTCAAAGTTACAGTTTGTCAAGCTAGGCCTATACAGTTTTTATTCTGGCCTATATTCCCTCTTTTAGATGATAGGCCTATATATCATGGGACATAATGGAAAAATTGATATCCCATTTTACCCCTTATGGTGGGGCATTTTGGGACACACTAGTAGGATCGCATTATCTTCGGTCTGGGTGAGGCTTAAGTGGATTAATCTAATCTATGCTGTACAATAGGTCTGCTGGCATAGTCCGAGTGCAAGAAAACCCTGAATTTTTATTAACTATGTGGCGTAAATTTCAAAATGCCTTAAATATCCCATTATGCCCCGGTCTCCCCTAGAACTATTGTAGGCCTATGCGGCTGCAGACGACCGCCTCTTCAAAGCTGTTATCAACAACCCTGCGCACGTATTATACGGGCTATTACCCCAGATTAAACAGACTCCGTATAGGTCTACTCACTGCGTCCAAATGTCCACAATCGAGTAATACCGCATGCTGACAGTTTCGCTCGGAAAACAATCATTTTGCGGATAATTTACGATGTAGTTTAAGGCTCAACATAGGTAAAACAAAGTGTATGGCACTAAATGGGAATCAATGCAACATCAAAGTACAAGACAGTATCATAGAACAAGTGGAAACCTTCGTGTACTTAGGATCACTCCTAACAGAAGACGTCGATTGCAGCAGGGAGATAAGAATAAGAACTGCAAGAGGACTTGGAATAGGAGTAGATCTAATGAAACTGTGGAAAAGCCATAACATAAAAATTAACACAAAGATTAAATTAATGAGGACACTTATATGGCCAGTGATGATGTATGGCTGCGAGAGCTGGACAATCAAAAAGAGGGATGAGGAGAGAATAAAAGCATTTGAAATGAAATGCATACGAAAAATACTATGTATATCATGGATAGAGTAAAAAACAAATGAATGTGTGTTAGGGGCTGTCCATAAAGTACGTCACGCTCCCGGGGGGGTTCAAGAAAGTGTGACAGTTTGTGACAGGGAGGGAGGTCAGGCCATGTGTGACGTCACACATTTATTTTTATTTATTTTTATTTATAATTTATTTTATATTTTTTAGTAGAATTTCATAGCTTCAAAAATAATTTTTAACATTTTAATTAGTTTTATGTCAAAATAGCATGAAATGCATATCTCCTGAATGTGTTTTCACGATTCCTCTCGCTAGGAGCGCTAGTAATAATGCTGTTGCGAAGCCTTGTTTATGTATTAGCCTTGCTTTCAGAAGTATTATTTCAAGGAACGGTGTGACGTACTTTAGGGAGCAAGTTTTGTGACAGTTTGTGACAGGGGAAAAAAAGGTCAAAAATAGCGTGACGATGGACGGCCCCTTAGAGACGGATGTGTGGAAAGGAATGGAATCAATAAAAAGAAGAAAAATGTCTTACTTTGGGCATATGATGAGGAAACAAGGTTGTTTAGAGAAAGAAATTATGCAAGGAACGGCACAGAGCAGAGGAAACCAAGGAAGAGAGAATCGACAATGTGGGCGAATGGTTGGAATTATCAACGGAACGGTTGCTGCGAGAAATCGAGGACAGGAGAGGATGGAGAAGAATCGTCTACAATGCGACCAACCCTCGATCGAGGACGGTTGAGAGAGAGAGAGAGAGTTTAAGGCTAGAAAAGAAGGACTAAATAAAAAGTTCAAATTATAACATTTCATGTCCATCATGTGACGTCAGAAGATAATTGTTCAAAGACGTCATTTTAGAGATTCTCTATAATAGGTCTAATCTTTTAATTCTTAAAATTGTTATTCTCGTTCGGTTTCTTCGACATCGATCGACAACCGATTCTTGCAATCTTGCGATTGTGTTGATTGAAAGAAGAGGCGACGTTTGTTCTTCTGCTTCACTTAAGCCATGTCGAAGAAACGAACATCAGCTGAATCAAATAATGACCATCAATCGAATGACGGCTCAGACTGTAAGTAAATGCGATAAACGTTTTAATAATGTTATGCTCTATGTTGGGTTGCTGTTTCAATCACCCAATCAATTTCGTATAAGAAGACCTCATGTTGCTAGTCCTTAACCCCGAATCTAATCCATTAGAACAGTTTTCAGTGTTCATCCATATTCAATAGCGTACCCGAAATGTCACAAGTCATTCAGCTCTTTATCTGGTTACATTGCGACCTAAAAATATTAAATTGCATACAGTGATTGAGGTTACTTATTGCATTTATGAATGATTTAATCTGTTTATGCAGTGGCAGAATTCCAACCAGATGACAATGCTAAACGTGCAAAACTCGCCTCATTGAGTGAAACAACGGTAAGCTATTATATGCAATGAAAATGAGAATTAGGCTACAAGTCTTGGTGTGATCTACACTTTGTGAATTGTTTGAACAGTGTAGTTTATAGTCATTATTCATGATTCGTATCTAGCCTAATAGCATCACTAGCAGTGAAGACTCCTTAGATATTGATAGAAATGTGAGATTATAAGCCTTAGCCTCCTTTGTAAAGATCTGGATACGTAGATGCGTAGTCGTGAGGTAAGAAGTAAGTCAAGTCGTGCTGCTTCCTAGTCATCATCGTGTTTCTAACTGAACTTAGCCTCGTATTGGAACGTGTCCTCTGTAATGAATTCCTATAGTGTTTACAGTTCATCTTAAATAGTGATATCTTGTATAATCTTGTATCGTGTAGCTGCAAGATCTACCAATCGAGCTACTTGAACATATCCTCGTAAAAGTCGTTGCTATGGAGGTGAAGGCTATGAAGATGGCTAAAATTGTGTGGAAAGAAAAGTCTGATCATGTGATAAACCAGCTAAGAACTGTCTGTTCGCAATGGAGCACCATCCTTGCGACCAACTTCTTCCGAAATGAACTTCACAGAACTCTAGACCGCATGGGTAAAAAATATATTTGTTTCGCGCGTAAGAATAACTCAGATCTGAACTTAGATCATTACGCTATATTACGTGTACATGCAAGTCAGTCCTCAGATAGTATCAAGTGTTAGCGAATTTGTTTATCTTAACCTCGACGAATTGTGACTGACAATATTCTCGTGTTCTCTTTAAGGCTGAATTTGTTAGGGGAACAGCCTAATTAAATGTTTCTGCCCCAGCGGGTTATAAACCGCGACCTCCCCATTTGCAATCCCGTACGGTAACCACTATAGTACCCACATACTTTCTACAGTCTAAGTGACCCCTCTCACTGACGCAGATCTGCGCTCTCTGCTATATATAGGGACTAGGCCTACACTTTAAATTTTCCACGCGTCTTCTGCTACAGCGTGTTCACAAATTAGACGGACATCGTGCCTTTCATACTACTTAGTGTTAGGCGTTATGAATGAAGATATCGCGATGGAAACTTGCATTAGGTGTCTTTACATCGATTATCTGTGTGTCCAACTTATGTGTAATTGAGCCGTCTTTTGTAGCAGCGTACTTCTGATGCCAATTTCTATGCTCTGCGTATACAAAAATACATAGCCTACACACATCATAAAACACATCTAGTTAATAGCTTAATTACAACAATGTACAATTTTATCGCTAGATCTAGCTACAATTATTTCTTTAAATGCATTTTTATAGCTAGTTGTAATCAATACATATATCATGACTATACAGTGTAAACCACAGACTTTATTGCACTCTTCTAAATTATAATTTAGCATTTTCTTTAAACGCGATTTCTCCATTTCTCTGTAATTGCGACTTGTTTCGTAGCACCTAAAATGCATGCACCTACGTTGAATAGATCGGTGTCGTCTCTTGAGAGCATGGGGGGGTCCGTGGCGCATTGGATAACATCTGGCACAGAGACCGAGAGGTACCGAGTTCGAGCCCCCGTTGGGCGGAAATGCTTTGTAGGCTGCTATTAGCGTCTGTAATGCAGGCTGTCTGTTCTGTTAGTAGTTAAGATTTAAATTGCAAAACCTGTAAAATAATGTACAGTGCAGTGCGTTTGTCAGGCGCATATTATATAATTATTATGTTATTATTATTATTATTATTTACATAACACATTTCGACTGCAGAACTCATGAAGCAGAGTAATAATTATTTTCAGCCCAGCAGACGATTCGTATTGAAATATTGTATCAGTCTCCGATCCAGCGACACGCTTTCACCATGACTACACTGAAAGATGAAATATTTACGCAATCCTGGGGAGACAATATAATTGTGTACGATCGCAACAACATGGCTGAGGTGAAAGATGTTATTCCGCTAAAAGGAATACTTACCATGGACATAGCAGCCTGCATCGTTTCCAACTGTGTGTATGTACTAGGGTTCGGACAAAACGCAGAATGCCATTGCCTTTCAGTCTTACGCATTACGAAGGATGAAGAACATCAGTTCAGAATAATATCACCATGGATTAGTGGTCTGAGGCTGTCATTTTCGAATTTATCCGTATCCGCTACCAGCAAACTAGTAATCCTCTCAGGGCAGCAAGGACAGAATCTTCCCGTATTAAGCATATATAATGCGAATGGTTTCTTGCAGCATAAAATAGTGTTGTCCTCTGGTATCTATCACTTCAGAATTGGCGGAAATATGCTTGCGAAATCGAATGGGAACCTTGTTTTAGTTGCACATAACGAACAACGTAAAATACAATTAACGGAGATAGCAATGAGTGGAAGTGTTGTGCGCCAATATCAGTCAACACTTGGTGACGATTGTGCTGTAGCTTTTGCTGATATTTATGGCAGAATTGTGATAAGTGAACCGTCCAACAGAATCGAGCTGTTGGATTCAGAGTTGAATCTCTTGAATTTTACTGGTGCACAGCTGAATGGGGGCCAGTTAAGTAATCTTCATATACTTCACTACAATAGCGAGAAGAATGAGGTTGTGGGTATTCATTCTCAAAATAGCAGCGTTCTAACAATTTTCCGTTTAACAGAAGAATAAAACCACTCTAACGTATGTTAACGATGAAAACAATTTGTGTAAAATAGTTTCGATATCTCGTGTAATAATTAATTGTCGCATTCTGTTATAACTACCTGTACCTAGAAACTGCGTTGAAATAATATTGTCTTTATTGTACATATTGAGGAGTCGTTTACGAATTTACGTTACAAACAAGTAGGCCTAATGTCTTTATTCTTGCTTCATTCACTTTACTTTAAGAAGTTTTGCTCTTACCTTCACAAAAGTCTGTGAGACGGGCGTTTCAGTATGATATCAAACCAATTAGTTATCAACACTAAATGAATAATGTAAATAAGGCTCTAAATCGATTGAGGACGATGCTGGCTCTATGTACAATTTACAGTAAATACCTAGACGTGACATTTATGGCGATGAGTGTTGCTATAGGTTTAAGAACGAGAAACCGCCATTTATTTATGTATGCGTAGTAGCGGATTTACCCGGCTTCGCCAGGGATTTTCCCGTCGGATTTTTCACTGATTAAATATAGTCAACGAGTATGCTGCGCTAAGATTGTTTGGAGGAAACGACCTGAAGACATCAAAGAGACGAAATCGTCAGAAAAGAGAGAACGAACGACCGATAACATCAACGACCAACGCAAAAGAGTTAGAGTGTTGGACTGTCAACCGAGAGATCAGGGATTGAAAGCCACGTCATTGCAGAAATTTCTTCTGAAATGTCCATTCCACTTCTGCCCCAACGAATCAATAGTTAGTACGCTGTCATTGAGCAGGGAGCTAATTCGTCGTATATGCATAATTATTTACTCTAGCTTCCTGTTCAGCAAAGGATTCGTGTCAAATTAGCTATCATTGGTTATAAGACATTGAATTCTGGTCGGCATATGGCGTCAAATGCTGGACAATGCGATGCTTGCCTTGTTTGGTTCCCATGCCGACATCTGGCGAACACGCGATTTGTCTTAAGGGAAATTATGAGCGTGAGTCATGTATTATTATTATTATTATATTCGTTTAATGGTACACAAAAAAACAGCTGACACACCGCAACTGATTAAAATACAAAGTTGGCAGCCATCAAAGGCGCCCATCCCACAACGACTCTAGCCTATGATGTTAAAGTCACCACGACAGACAGAGTCATCTACGGCAAGCGCCGCCCGAAACAGACAAGTCACCAGCGACGAACTCCAACGCGCACACGAAGAGTCCAACCGACGGTTTCTCGTCCAATGTTGACAGTTGAACCGCATATGTAGAGAACACCGGGCCGAGTAACATCGATGGTGGTATCACTTCGACATGGTCTTCGGTAGTTTGGTGGAAGATGAAGCGTCCAGACCTCTCTCGTCCCATTCAGAGTTGTAAGGAACGACACTCATTCGCAAGGTGGCAGGAGTGATGGCTGACGAACCTAGTATGATGGTATCCCTTGCAAGCTGTAGTCACGGGCGATGGTCGTACACCAAGAACTTGCGAAGCGAGTTGCCGTCCAAATATCCATAAATCGGACTCAAAAAAGTCCGAAACGCTGACTCGACTTCGGAACGTCTCTAAATATGCGGAAATAATCGGGCGTCCACTGCCACAGACACAATAATCCGTCGTAATATCTAGGAGGCGAGATCGCCGGCCAACATGGCCGACGACCCCAGAGTCAGATGAATGTACGTGAATTCGAGAGGTTGGACAGCCCTCTAGTTCCTCCGTACCACTGGGCTGCCTCGCTCGGCGGGTAGTTGAGTAATCGACTCTTCCTTTCTGTGCCAGCCGAGCTCTTCGTCTTTGTAGCGCCTCCAGCGATGAAATGTCGGGATCGCAGCGATACCTATTGGATCGTCTACATATTCCTGTCTGGATTCGAACCACAAGTGTGAAATTAGCAAATCTAACGTAGCTGTTTGCTCCTTCTGGCGTCGTAACAAAGCATGAAACATTCACAATATATACAGGTATGCTCATCCAATTAATATGATACCATTTTTTACTGATGTAATATGAATTGCGGAAATTATTCTGATTCAATACACACTACAAAACATAACCACTTCTATAATTTCGACTCGATTATATCAGCCACTAATTAAGACTTAGGCTAATTGTTCGTATTCTCTTGATTTTATGACACAGTGCAAATTAAATACAATGACTAGCTGATCCTAACACAGCATTTACATTAGAAGTTTATTTTTGAATCATTCACATGCACATGAACAGTAGCTACTTATACAAACAGATAATCAAATTAGCACAAACTTAAAATTTAAAACATCTTGAAAAGTTTGCAATTAATGTGCCATCCAAGAAGATTTCACTGTTATATCTCAGGTAGGAATCTATTTAAGGGGAGAAGACGTTTCCAAATTGTTACTAATCACAAGGATTCATCAACGAGATGTTGACCTACTAAATCATAGTAGAACCCAAAACAACCACAGAAATGTGGCAATGAAATCTACTGCCCATAGGAAATCGTCAAGCTCATGCTCTAAGACCAATACTGGTCAATCAAAGATATTAAATGCCTTTAATGAGCGTTGGCCTAATTCACGTGTGACAAAACTGATACAATTCCAAAACGAACGTTCAACATATGAAATAGTTTATTTTTCACCTCCTATGAGAACCAAAATAATCGAATCTGCTGGCAACTTGACCTGGTTCACCTGGCGGAGCACCCTGTCAACTCGTCGGCCGTCTGAAGCTTCGATCAGTCGATCGCCGGTCCTCACTCGCTCAGCTTCTCAGTCCTTCTCGACTAAGGCAACCATGTTCTTCTTAAAATCTAATTTCGAAGTTGACTTGAAAAGTTAAGAAACTCAAAGCTTGCAGTCAACGAAACGACACGAAGTCCTACTCCATTCAATGCCATTATTATCGTATGATGTTTTGCTGTCAAACGTCTCTTCTTGCAGCAAAAAGGGCGCCAACACTTTTCGGCCTTTGCTGCGAAAATTCTATCGATAGTTGGCGCCACTCGTCCAAATAAGGAGAAGTCTAACAATGCATGCAGTAAAGAGCTGTAATATGCCAAAACAAATCTTTGTCGGCGGCAACGGCCTATGTTGTCATAAGCTGCCGTTAAACTGTGGATCCAATCCAATGTCTAGTCCTTCACAATCCTTGCCTTATAGAGTAAGGTCGAGATTAACAGTCCTTGGTATACGATGTCGATAAACAACGGATAAACTGCCAACTATGAGGAAGTGCCAGACCGAAGGCTGGAATAAGGAGGGCGACGTTATTATATTATGAATTGCGTTATTGGCGACGTTAGTCATCTTCATTATGACACAAAGAGTCGTCCTTAACAGAAACTACCGATAAGGTTTCTATTGTTGTGTGATGTGCTTTTCCGAAGAAGAGCGGTACGAAGAGCAGTGAAGTGTTAGCGACTTCATTGTTTCTTGGCCTTGGCATATGAAAGCGGGTGACCAGTCATTTCCCTCGCCTGATCTTCATACCTACAGTGTACGGTTAGTTTACTCATTACAGCAGAGATGGCTAGGGAACGCAACTGGAGTCGAAATATCGACAGTAATTTCTTCACAGAATGGGATTTGAACCCACGACCTCTCCGTTGACAGTTCAGCGCTCTACCCACAAGACTATCATGCACTCTGCCAAAGAAAGCAAAAGCGGATTCATCGCCGATGGAATGAAATGGTGGGGAAGGACTTTGGGGGAATTTTTGGGTGGAGATGTAAGCTGTATCTTCATGTCTCTTTCCGTCTGTCGATCTCTGTTTGTTTACAGGTTTTTCTGTCTGTTGGTGTGTACGTCTGCCTAACCTACTGTCTTTCTGTATATATCTGTATTATCCGTCTGTCTGTTTCTGTGTCTCTCGCTTTCTCTCAATCTACAGTGTCAATGTGTTTGTTAGATGTCTGTCTGACTCTCGGTCTGTGCGTCTGTTTATCTGCACATCTGTATATCTCCTTCTCTTTGTATCCATCCATCTGTCTGCCTGTCCGTCCATCTGTCTGTCCGGCTGTCTACATGTCTGCCTGTTCATCTGCCCATATGTAGGAACGCTCGACTTCGCGGTTGACTGAATTAGCATTAGTGACCTGGGCGGTTTACGGGATAGGCAGGCGTTTCTTAACCCTCATGCGACCAACTGGGGTCCTGGGGGACCCCAGCGCTGCATAGGCTTGTGCTACTTTTGGGCTATGAGATATTTTTACGGCATTTTATGAATTTGTCACCTGGATATCGCTCACTGTTTACGTCTAGTGAAATCCGGATTTGCTCTTACGGTTATTTTTTAAATAAATAAAATCCAGTGGGGTCCCGGAGGACCCCAGCTTTAGCAGTGCATTTTAGAGAACTTAACGGTACTGTTTGAACATTTATTATGACAGCGAGAATTGGTCTGGCGCGATACAGTGCAAAAGAAGCACTACGAATAATTCTTGACGAGAGTGACGACAGCACAGATAATGACAATGACTCAGTTTCAGAGAATGATGATCATGTATCTGAGTACTCTGAACATAGCGATGTGGAAAGTGCAGATGACGAAGTCGACCTAGGTGCGCAATGCCTACCTGCTCCAGCCAACAGTGGTCAAAACAGTAGGCCTATTTCAGTTGGAACAAGAGGTCGTGGTCGTGGTCTGCGTGGTAGAGGAGTAGGAAGACAGCAAGGTGTTGCAGTTCAAGCAAAATCGGCTTCAGGTCATCTGATGACTGGCAAAAACGGCTTTCTTTGGGAAACACAGCCACCGGCATCAGGCCGTCGGCGTGTTCAAGATATCATTCGAACACCTGCTGGTGTAACTGCCACATCACGGTGTGACACAATTTTTGATACGTACCAGCTTTTCTTGACCCCGGAAATTATTGACGGAATTGTTCTTCAGACGAACAGGGAGGCAAGGAGACGAATACGTGCCTGGAATGAACAAAATCCTGAAAATCAACGCGCTGAATGGAAACCTGTCAATGACAAGGAAATGATTGCGTTCATTGGACTCTGCATACTGGCAGGTGTCTACAGAGGAAATCATGAGCCACAGTCAAGCTTGTGGTCTGAGCGTGAAGGCAGGCCAGTTTTTGTTGCAACCATGTCTAGGACACGATTTCGCTGCATCATGAAGTACATGAGATTCGACGACAAGGCAACGCGTGATGAAAGGTTGAAACACGACAAACTGGCCGCTTTCCGTGACATATGGACAATGTGTACTGCTGAACTGCCAAAGTTTTTTGTTCCTGGTCCTGATCTGTGCGTAGATGAGCAGCTTGTGGCTTACCGTGGCAGATGCAACTTCAGGCAGTACATACCATCCAAACCTGCAAAATACGGTATCAAAATATGGTGGTGCTGCGACGCTGTCACTTCATATCCACTTACTGCGGACATATATCTGGGCAGACAGGAGGGAACTCAGCGTGAGACAGGACAAGGCGCAAGAGTAGTGAAACAATTGGTATCGCCATGGCGGCACAGTGGCAGAAACGTGGTGGCAGATAACTTTTTTCATCTGTTGATCTTGCAGAGCAGCTACTTGCAGATCGAATGACATATGTTGGTACAATTCGTAGCAACAAACCTCAAGTTCCAGAGGCAATGAAGGCCAGGCGTGGGCGCCAGGAATTGAGCTCTTTGTTTGGATTTCATGACCAACTTACTCTTGTATCGTTTGTTCCTAAACCAGGCAAAGCTGTGTTAGCTATATCCACGCTGCACCACGATGCCACCACTGATGCTCAGATGAGCAACAAGCCAGAAATAATCCTCCATTACAATGGAACCAAAAGCGGTGTTGACAATATGGATCACCTGGCTACAATGCACACCACAAGAAGAAAGATTAACCGTTGGCCCATGGTGCTTTTTTTCAACATCCTTGACATCGCTGGAATTGCTTCTTACATTCTGTGGGTGGGCAACAACCCAGACTGGCAGACTTTGAATGCCACACGTCGACGACGTCTGTTTCTGACAGACCTTGGGTATGCCATGGTAACACCTCACATGAAACAACGAGCAATGACTCCTACAATCCAAGCACCAATCAGAGCTGCGATGAAGAACTGTGGTGTAGAAGCTCAACCCCGTCAACCACACTCAGCTTCAATCTCCAAAGGCTCAAAGGCCAAGGCCAAGCGTCGGCGATGCTCATTGTGTCAACGCGGTAATGACAAGAAGGCAGCACGTGAATGTACTCTATGCAACCGGCCAGTGTGTGGCGAACACAGTCAGCAGCAAGCTGTTTGTGATAGCT
Source organism: Aporrectodea caliginosa (assembly GCA_020284085.1). Lineage (NCBI taxonomy): Eukaryota > Metazoa > Annelida > Clitellata > Crassiclitellata > Lumbricidae > Aporrectodea > Aporrectodea caliginosa. The sequence goes on along the minus strand of JACEVL010000261.1, from coordinate 204,520 downwards.
GCTATTAAAACTATTCAGTACAACTCATGACAATGTTTATTTCAGCAATTAGTTAGGTCATCTTGTCCAGTCTTGACACTCAGTAAAACACTAATTTTATCTTATCAGACTATTAGATGGTAAGCAATACCCAGGTAAACAATGACAAGTTAGAACTTTAACTTGTAGCAAAATAAAGTGACGTTTCAACAAGAGCAGAATGCATAAACGTGTGAGTGACAATTGGGGTCCCCCGGGACCCCAGTTGGTCATATTAAGGAGTAAAATATGTTGGTCGCATGAGGGTTAAGGTGACGCTTTTGCATTTCACTCCACGTCTCCGTTAATGTTCGTTATTGTAACGTGTTATAGCGTAATGTAATTTAAAGAAAATGTAGCGCCTTCAAAGAACACATGCAGTAGAAGTCGTTCAATTATAGTTCATTCTCATTAAAGTGATCAGTGAATGGTTGTAGAAGTTATTGTCACGTGTCGAACGCGCTGAAGGGGTTCCGCGACAACTCGTCGAAAGACATTTTGTCTAACGACACTTCGTCTACAAGTGTGTCTGTATCCATTACGGCTAAACAACAGAGGCCGCTTTCTTATAGTTTCGCTAAAACGTGCTATATATTCTCAGGAATCCAGCTTCTAATTACTGACAAGTTTATTTTCATCAATCCAGCTTCTATTGAATGGAAACCTATTTTCATCCATGCATCCAGCTTGATTTCCAGCTTCTATTGACGGGAAAAATTATTTCGATCAATTCAGGTTCTATTTCAACACATAAATGTTTTCATCAACCCCACTTTCATTTAGGCTAACAGTTTTGTCATCAATCCAGCTTCCATTTTAAAGTGACAATATCAAATAACTCTGTAGACGAAATGTCATTCGTTGAAATGTCTGTAGACGAAGTGTCGTAGACGAAATGTCGTTCGACGAGTTGTCGTGACACCAGCTGAGAGTTAATGACGCTGTAACTGTGTCCTTCCTCTCAAATGCCTTCTTCTCATGTGGCGCAGTGCAAGAATACGGGAAAGGCCTCCGGTTCACCTTGATGAAACTGGCTTATGGGAAAAAGTTTAAGATCCTACAAGCTGATTCTCCTATCACCTTAGTGACAAGAAAGACTTTGCTTTTCCATACTGAAGTCGCCACACAACGACGGTGATAGTTCAAGCCTGGTCACGTTATTATAGTTGAAGTAAGTCTAAGTATTCAGCATCACATAATTTTTTATCACAAAAACACACAGACGAAAACACAATTTGGTCCTTGATGTGAATAAATTCTTTAATTACTTTTTAATAATATGAAGCTTTCGTAGAAGAAATCTCCGAATGATGTCTTCAAATGGACGATTAGTTTTCTGAGCAAGAAATCCAGTCATTGCTTCTGAATACGGAAGATTGCAGTCGATACAACATCTGACTTTTAAATATTTTGCAAGGAAATGTCTTCCAAGAAGGTAGTGGCATCTAATGGTTGGAAGGTTCAAACTAGATTCTGTTAATCCATCAGTCCAGTTAAGGTACATATTGTCGCCAAAAACGTGTGCACAATCTGGATTGACAGCTTTCACAACTTTCCGCATCTCATCATTCAGCGGTGATAAATAATAGCAGAGTGTGTGAAACCCGAGCAACGATTGTACGTCTCTGTCGAAAAAAGAGACAAAAGGTGGCAACAACAAAACATTCGTAAATGCAAACGCCCTGAAATCGTTCTTCATTTCAGACTCACAAAGAATTCGCTCACACAAGCGCAAAACTTCATCGTAATGGCGACATTTGTAAAGGTACAAAGCACGATAGCAATCAACTGTGTTGCACTGAATACCAAAGTCATTGCGAATAACGCTGTAGAATGATTTCATATTTTCTAAAACATATTCCATCAAATCATCAATTACTGTTTCTTTAATTATCATTGGATTCACACTTGAAGTCTCGGTTTCTGTCAAAGAATATGTTCTGCGATAAACGATCTGTCTGGTAGCATTGAAATGAGTACATGACTTCATCGGAACAATAGGTTTCTTCTTTCTTAATGCCTTAAGATAATCGTCCATAGGAAATGCTGAATCTGGTAAATCATGACAACAATCCAAACGGGTGGAGTTGGTTTCGGGTAATGGTAGAGATAAGTAATGAGAAAATACCTCTGGTGAAAGACGCAGATCAAGATAAATCCGCCTTCCAATGTAATGAAGATCACTGTCAGTAATCTTCTTGTGAAGTACACACATTCCAACGATTCTTGCGATATCGTCAATAAACAACAAGCAACCTGCATTCAGAGTTTCCTTTTCATTTTGAGGAGTCTGATCTACGAGAACTGCCGAACAGAAGCGTATTGCTGTTTCGTATTCTGATTTGGCAAAATGGAGTGCAGCGAGGTAAGCAAAAGCTGCAGGAGCAATGCCATTCGATTTAGAATCATCATATTCTAACGCTTTGATAAGAAACCCTTTTGACATGAGAGACACTAGTTGAAATTCTGAAGGGCTATTTGATCCAGTTAAATGTTCCATGAGACCCTGAGCACGCAGGTATTGAAATCGACTACTTTGTTTTGTGGACGTTTTCGGAAAGTTATGATGATGTGACCTTATTTTATGGTGCATCAACATAACTTCGACAATTTCAACAAAGAGACTGCTCTCCCAAGATATCTCTTCGTAATATAAACCATGTGCAGCATGCAAACTATACAGTGCAATGGCAAAGTACCTGAAGCACAAGATCTTCTCTGTTACTGAAAGATATGGCATTACACTGCGTTTCGTTGGAGTATATCCTGGTTCTTGATCATCTTTTAAACACTTGCGCAATCCTGAATAACAGCCGCCTTTGATTGTACGACGACCCATAATATTAGAAACAGAAATACTGAAAGAGAGCATCAAATCCAAAGTTTCTAATACAAATGCTTTCCGTAATTCAAGGAGAGGCAACAAACAATCCATGAAGTCTCGTATTTCGGTTTTTGTTTTCAATTCTTCAAATTGCGTCTGAGTGATTGGCAGTATGTAATTTTCCACGAACCAAATAGAAAGATTGCCAGAGTTGCGGAATTCATTTAGTCGTATTTTGGTCTGGTGAAGAATTGCGGAGCTCAATGGCTCATGAAATAGATTTGCTTCAGGAATAAAATAATTCGGAAAGTATCTCCTCTTTAGCCATTCTGACAGTGTTTTTAGCAACTCACAGCAAAGTGCAATTACAGAAAAAGAATTCCACCATTCCGTTGTCATCTTTTCACAAGTCCATAACATCAACGTCTTTAAGTGATATGTACAGAGAACCTCATCCTCCTTTGGACAATCCTTTTGTATCAATTCCTTCTTTGCGAAGAATCTCAGCAAATGATAGACAATCTGTTGGATTTTAGTCCAACTCTTAAGTAAAATAACTTCCGCGAATGAAAATGACAATCTCCACTGTGCTTTATCGTCTCTGCAAGAACGATGTTGAGAATAAACCACATGACAACCATTTTGTACAACTTCGGAGATTGTATCCATTGTCGGCCATCCGTATTTTCTCGGTCGATTAGGCCAATTTTTGGCATCTGTAGGCCACTGAGGGCAAAATAAAGCAGCGACTGCATCATATCCCCATGTTTGGTTTGAATCTTGTTGAGATTTAATTGCTGGACCACAAACAATACGTGGCAGCGCGACGTTATCCTCTGCGTGACTGGAATATGATGCATACCTTTTTTCGACATAAGCCAAATTTAGCCCCACGTATTCACCTGGATGATGTGTATAGTTAACTTCGTACTTTTTGCATTTCCAGTTAAAGTTCATTTCATCAAATTTTCGTAATAGAACAAAACCTGGATACTTATGGTATGGTTCAATCTTGAAGAACATAATCTTATCAGATAGGCCACTCATATCTTTTGGCAACACTGGAAATTCGCCAGTGAAGGCCAACTCGTTATTTCTGCAAACTAACACATCAACGTCGCCGATGCATGTATTCAGCGGTTGAATATAGAACTCCTCATTGCTGCCACACGAAATCGCATATTCTTTCATTGCAGGCCTTTGTGACATGACCAAGTCATGCATACAGTCAGAAACAGTAGAGAACGATTTTGGAAGTAATTGGCAAGTGCTAAGGATGAACATAGAAGCCTTTTCTTCCATCGTATTAACAGTATAGACCGTCATCTAAAATTGGAAAGAGATTGCTCATGCGCTTCGGCGTGAAACTCCGATTCAGTGTCTGCGCTGTAGTCGGGAGCGCCTCTGAGTAGAAATCTTAAGGAGGCGCTATATAAATATCTGAAATGAATGAATGAATGAATAATATCTCCCGCTGGAATAATCTTCACCATCATTATTACATCACCTTCATCATCGCCATTATCGCCATAATCAATTTCATCATCGTCACCGTTATCATCATCAAAAAAGTCAACAGATTTTCGACTATATCTTATCCGTCATTTAATATCAAGAGACACAAATTATACCATTCTAGAGAGGGAATGTTGGGCTACATTTCTATGGTCATTAAGAGACACAAATTTATACCATTCTATAGAGGGAATGTGGGGCATATTTATGGTATGGTTCAATCTTGAAGATCCAAAAAGTACAAAATGTACAATAATATAAAATATCGATGTAATTTCGAGGTACATTCACATAGTGTACAACTAAATATACCATTTTGTACAGAATTGAATGCTGAATCCATTGGTGTATTACAAGATTATGATATGTGAAACCAAACCCAAAATCCAGGGGGGTGGATAGTAATGTAGCCCCACATTCCATCTATAGAATGGTATAATTTGTGTTTCTTTATATTAAATGACGGATAAGATATAGTCGAAAATCTAGGGGGGTGGATACCACCCCCATGGTACCTCAGGTATATTGGGTATAACTTTTGAACAGTGTGAGATATCATCTCACATTTTACCTCAAGACGTGTGTAAATGAACCCCTACAGCTACCTAAAAGGTCAAATTTCTATTCCATACGGAAAAAGTTTGAGATGAAAAACACCTAGGGGTGTGATACCACCCCCCCTTGGTAGCCCGAGGGTTAAACGTCCATCGCCTTCCTATTAGCTAATTTTAGTTGATTATGGCCCAACAAGTCGTGTCTACTCTGCATTATTCCATTTTTGTAGGTATGGACACCCTCACTAGTTTTCCATTTCGTTCTCCTTCTTGTGTAGATTCACCTTCTTGGTCGTTGGCGTTCTCAAACTTTACTTAGATCGCTCAAAGACACAATTTCTTTCCAAGCTAAATCGTTCAGTTGGATACTACTGAAGCAGCGGTCAAACCAGTTATTTTCACCTGTAACAGTACTGTACTAAGTGAAGTTCGCACGATAATGTCCGATCACTTCAGGCTCAGATGCACTTCAGATGCACCGCAACAGGAAAGTTAGATGTCGACTGTTTGACGCAAATTTCACTCCTCAGCGTTTCATCGGATAGAGTTGGCTCAACAAAACTGAACGCTACATCGATCGATCAGAGCGGGTTGCTTCACCTTGACCAATGCAAGACGACTTTCACCTTTGACAGCCGTAACCCCAACTGATCCCTCTTCACTGACTTTCGACTTACGGCGGCAATTATACTCAATCGACTGAGCAGATGACTCTTTCGCAGTCCGTTAAATTCAAGCCATCCAGTCACGGCTCATCACATCGCTTCTGCTTAGTACCAAACATATTAAATAAGGATGAGATTTTCCAACAACTGCCCTACCGGAACCCGGATGACGGGAAGGTCGCGAAACTGGTATGGTTCCGGCTAAAGCCATTAAGGCTGATAGAGTAGTACAGAAACCCTCTCTTCCCGCTCGTCGTGCTGTTGGCCTGAAAGAACCGATTCTTGGACACGATGTTCTGGTCCGTTACTTGTATGCACCCGGTGAACTTGAGGGTGGTTCCAGACGGGCTACAGATCCTAACTGGTCTTTGACCATACATGTTATTTCAAATGTTGTCCAACAAGCTGACCAGCCGGCTTTGTATCATCTAGTAGATGGACCAGGCCGTGGATTTGTTCGCGAGGAATTGCTCGTGGTACCTATAGACACTGAGTTGCCACCTGATAGAATACTCAAGCTAAAAGTTCGTTGAGATATTCTTCTTGATCAATTCCGATTTTATTTTCATAAATATAAAATTGATCTCGATCAATTTTATGATGCCCGTATGCCCTTGTTGTAATCCCATCATCGGCTATCCACTTTTTTGTGTCCAGTGGGGAAAGGGATATCTTGTTTTGCTCGTACACACCAATCTCGTGTCCGCGACTTCGAATTGCAACCTGTGTGTGCCGCATCTGTTTTTGCTCAAACAAGCATTCTTTATACATCTCGTGATGTAGATCTTTCTTAACAACTGCTCTCTGAACACCTTTTGCCTTTCGAATTTCAGATCCGCTGGCTTGTAGAATCGAATACATCTTTGGGCGAAGTCCCACGAATTCGGCGATTGGAACTCCATTGCATTCATCTTTGAATTTTCCAACCACTTTCTTATTTTCTACATTGTGGTATGGGCTATCTCGCGGATATTCGCTGAGATCGTACGAAGTTTTATTGACCAACATATCGTCGTATGGATTCGGAGTTTCCACTTGAAATAGTAAACTATCGGTATCTGTATACAGAAGTTGGGCTTTTTCGCCGTACTGCGCTTTGACATCGTTGTACCAGAAGTCGTACATCAGATGTTTGGACAGATCTAGAACCGCCTGGCCGACATAGACCGGCCTGTTCAACTTCAGTTTGCTTTTTGTACTATGAATTGCAGCAAGTCCGCCATTGAAGATGCGATGTGATTGATAGGCTGGGTCGGCGATCAATTTACGAAGTTTGTCCTCTTTGTAACTTGATACTAGGTCCACCCTAATACGCTTGCGAAGGTTCTCCATCGTTTTCCCAAAGACTGCATTGTTAGCCAGTTTGAAGAAGTCCTTCTCAAAGTCAGAAGTTGATTTGGCTCTTAACTCTGTATTCATCTCGATGTACGGCTTCATCCAGGCTTCCTGTCTAAATTTAACAGCACGATGAATTTTACTGATTCGCATACCCAACGAATGATATAGTTTGAGATTTCTGTAATGAACCACATATCGTTCCTTCTTTCGTAGGCTGGGAACCAACTTTACACAATCTGTGAACTTGCATCCCAACTGTTTCACGAGCAAGCTCTGATAGTCGCTCAACCAATCTTCTCGGACTGATAGGGTTTCTGGGGCTAATGGATAGTCGTTGTGGGCGTCATGAAGATGTTCCGGGTATTCAAGGTCCACTTCGAGTAAGAATCCTTCGGGGGCGTCGTCCGGTGTTGCCAGTATTTCGTTTAGAAAATCTTCACGAATCTTCACACCATGTAAATCCACCGACTGGTAGCATTTGTTGCATTGCCCATCCGTACAGGTTATTTGCATCCAGATACATAATCCAGTTGTTTGGCTTCGTGGTATCGTGGTCAGGGCATTGTGGATTGTTGGCCTTTGCGAATCTCTTGGATACCATCGATACTCCACCTCGAAGACCTCTTTCAAAGAATAAATGCATGTCGATGTCTGTCAACAGTTCGAGTTCGACTTTTGTCTTTTTCAACAATGCATCCCAAGCCATTCCAGGTAGACTGAAATAGTATGCTGGGTCTAGCTGATAATGCTTCATCGATGTGGCTCTGAAAGTTTCGAAAACATCAGCTAGTAGAAGCACATCCGTGCGGAGATACAGGTCGTGGTAGTCACCCATGGTTTTACAGTCAAACTCCTTCCAAACTCGTTGGGCGTGTTGGTAATCAGTGTCTGAAATGTCTTCTCTGGTTAACTTACTGTAGAATGCCTCCTTTGGTGGGAGCTGGTCTTCTTCGAAACGATTGTAGCTATCTATATACTCATAGGGATAAACGCCTTTTCGCCGCAATAAATCTAGTTTTAAACTATGTGTCGCTGTGATTTTTAGATCATCCAGTGATAGATTGCTTGACAACTTGTCCAACGAACTGTTTAAGAACTGGAGACTATCGATGAACTGCAGCTGACCTAAGCTGAATGTCATATACTTCTCCATATTATTTGGGATACAGGTGATTTTATCAGCCTCGTAGCCAGTCATTGCTTGCATAATCAAATGGCTGTCATAGCCACGAAGATTGTGAAAGACCACTGGCACTTTGCATTTGTCTGGATATATGCGAAGTTTGAGATTGCAGTCATTGTGTGCTGCTCCTCGGTATTTACCAGTTATGTGACAATGATCGCGGACTTTATCTTTTTCTAGTACATAATTTCCGCAGATGTGGCACTCGGTAGCCTCACGGAATGATTGGTTATCAGTCTCTGTCATGACTATCTTCGCTGCATTAGCCAGATTTTTTTGTATATTAGCTAACTCACCTTGTAAGCGATGAAGAAATTCCTCTACAGCATTCTCTCCGCGATAAAGTACGGGCTTGTATGATAAACCATCACTTCGAACCACTATGTAACAGAAGCTGCATGGTTTTTGCTCGGCAATGAGTCTGGTATTAGTTTCTGCGAGGTCTTCGACTGGGATATTTAGTGCTTCAAAGTCAGCATAAATAATGTATGGAACTCGCATCTGTTTGTGGTAATTCTGAAATTTGAGTATATTCTTACCTTCTTCGGGCATCACAATCCGCTGCGGTTTCTTGCTAATACCGCGGCAATCTTTGATATGGGAGTCCAACAAGTCTTGCCTAGAGAATGGATGTATACAGCGGCGACATGGGTATAATTTGTGCCCATGTTTATTATGTTTATTTATAATTTGGCCTAGGTCTTTAATCCAGACATAATGCTGATTCTCACCGTCGGATAGTTGTAGAAGGTCAACATTGTGGCGTGAGTTCTGATTTGATACACGGATCGGATACAACCCCTTGTTCCACCCAAACACGCATACCGATACGCCTAGATTTTGTCGTTCAAATTTATCGATGCTGGTTACCTCTACTGGAAATTTGATTCCAGTGAAATCCAGCTTTTTGAGGTGGGCACGATATTTGCTTGGACGATGTGGGTTTTGCTCTGCTGGATACATTGCTGATAAAACTGCCCACTCAAAACAGCGGTTGTCTTCGTTTTGCACATTGATAACTGATTGAGGAGGTAGGTATTTTGGAGTTGGAAAGTACATCTTACCTCGAATTGGTTTAAATCTCGCGGTACCAATATCCAGTGCCACAACTCGCTTCACCCTCCAACCAGATCCCTCTCTGGTAAACGCCTCTAGATGTTTTAAAATTTTAGCCTTTGTCTCCTGCACGGACTTACAAGTTGCACCTGCATTGAGAACTTCATATGCCTTTGTCCTGAAATAGGCGGTCGTTTTAATGGTGTTGTCTGTGTTGAGTCCTAACTTTTCAAACTCAACTGTTAACATTGCTGAGTATTTTATACCATCATGTCTAGTCAGGTCTTCATTTATAAGGGTCTCAATGCTAGATTCCATTGCACTCAAGTATGAAAGTGGATCGCTCTCTAATCCATGATCAAGAGGTACCACTGTGCGGTAATCTCTCAAAAACTTGTTGGCGAACTCTTTCTGTAGTAGAATAGGTGGTAGTGGAGCGCCTTTATCCTTCTTGAACAACAGGGGGTCAAACTCTGTTAGAAGAGCTTTTCGTTTTACACCTCTTTGTTTTCGCACGGGAGGAATTGGTCTTGGGAGAAGCGGTTTCAATAAGCGTCGTTTGGTTGCTTCCGGGATAGGCTCATCAAGAATATTCTGTATAATATTCCGGAGAGCCGGAGGCCCCTTAAACTCAGCTAACAGCTGCTCAATGTACTCATCCATAGACAATGCCATCCAAATAGTTTTTGTGTTTGGTTAACAACAAAATCTTAATATATTATACAAAATATTTATTCAATTGGTTTTTTTAAAATTATTATTTCCATCACTTTATTTAAAATTTATTATATTTTCTTGATCTGATAATATCATGTTCACAGTTCATACATAAACCAAATCATTTGTTCAACTGGTATTCAAATTGTGATTGATGAAAGTCGTTTGCACTCTTCTCGAAACTCACGAACAAGCTTAAATTTAGCAGTGTAATAACCACAATCCATGCAGAAATCTATTACTCGTGTTTTAATGCCCCTACCACATCTAGCGCATGGTTTAGTTCCACCACCATTACGCAACAGAAATAGGTGAGTAAAACAATACTGCCCGATGCACCTACGAGAGCAGAAAGTTGTTTTACCGATTGAAAGATATTTGCACGAATTTTTCCCTGTCATTTTGCATGTATATATATTAATCTATATATTTTTTCAATTGATTATTTTGTAATATTCTTTGAGTGTGTGGTACACTTAGGTATAATATTATAGGGGGGTGTGCAATGTCTGGTGGTCGGGGACCATGGGCCCATGTTCAAAAATGCGCTCTGTTCAGGCCTACTTGAAAATGGTACAACCTCCATTGAGACAACCCAAAATCGGTTTTGGGCCATAAGCTGGGGTTGGACCTATGGGCCTATGGGTCGGAGACCATGGGTAGGCGACCGGAGACCATGGGTCCCGGCCCATGGGCCCTGTTCTGGCTTCGGCCTTTCAGGCCCTCAATTATGGAACTCCATTGATGCTAGAATTCGTGATTTGCGTATTTATAATGTGTTTAAGTCTGCATTTAAATCATGTTTGCTTGATCAATATTGCTAATTTGTTCTCATGAGGTTTGATGCTATCTGAGACTCTGAGTGTCTTAACCTTCGCAGGACCAAGCGGGGTAAATAATTACCCCAGGGGTATTTGGATGTTGATTGCGGAGCAACTGTGGGGAGTTATAATTTGACGTTTCATGTGTTTACAAGTTAATACCCCAGACATATTCTGACAGCATAACCACCTTGATGTCATGTTGTGGGGAAAAGATATTTGAGTCCAAAGTGTCATGGGGTAAATATTTACCCCGCTTGGTCCTCGACGTCGTTATTTTTTCGAACATAGGGAAAAAATATTTTTTAAATATCTGAGCTCAGAAGTAACTTAAAATCATAAATAAAGTGTTGAATCTACCAAAGAATTAAGTTTTGATAGTTGCATAATTGTGGAGAGTCTACTTTCCAAGATGGCGGCCAATATGGCCGCCAAAACACAAAAATATGCATATCCCAGCTCATAGACAAGCTATAATAACAAACGAAGTGTCGAATTTAGTATTTTCAAGGTCAGGGATTCGATCTGTCGTAACGGCAATAGTATGAGAGTGTTAATTTCCAAGATGGCGGCCAATATGGCCGCTAAAACACAAAACTATGTGTATCTCAGCTCACAGGTAAGATACATTAACAAATGAAGTGTCAAATTTAGTATATTCAAGGTCAAGGAATTGATTTATCGTAGTGGCAATAGTGTGTGAGTGTTACTTTTCAAGATGGCGGTCAATATTGTATTGCCAAAACACCCAGAAATTTTCCCATCTCAGCTCATATTTTGCTTATGCGCGGCCATAATGGACGCCATCTTGGATAGTAACGTTTTGTTTATCCTCATACTATTGCCACTACGAGAAATCGATACGTTGATCTTGAATGTATTAAATTTGACACTTCTTTTGTTATTTTAGCTAAACTTAAAGCTGAAATATGCATGTTTTGTTTCTGCGGCCACATTGGTCGCCATCTTGGATAGTATCATCCCGACACTTTTGCTACTGCGAAAAACGACTGTTTGACCTTGAAATTATAAAATTTGACACTTCATTTGCTATCGTAGCTTACCTATCAGCTAAGATATTTATATCTGTGTTTTGGCGGCCATATTGGCCGCCATCTTGGAAAGAAACACTCACACACTATTGGCACTACGAGAAATGGATTCCTTGATCTTGAAACTATTAAATTCGACACTTTATTTCTTACGGTAGCTTACCTATGAGGTGAGACATAAATATTTTGTTTTGGCGGCCATATTGGCCGCCATTTTGGATAGTATCAATCTAACACTATTGCAACTACGAGAAATCGATTTCTTGATCTTGAAACTATTAAATTTGATACTTCATTTGTTATTGTAGCTTATTTTGATCTGAGATATACAAATTTTTGTGTTTTGGCGGCCATCTTGTCCGCCATCTTGGATAGTAGCATTCCCACACTATTGCTACTATGAAAAATCGATTGACTGACCTTAAAATTATTAAATTCGACGCTTCATTTGTTACTGTAGCTTGCCTATGAGCTGAGATATGCATTTTGTGTGTTATGGCGGCCATATTGGCCGCCATCTTGGAAAGTAACACTCGCACACTATTGACACTACAATAAACGCGATTCGGTGACCTTGAATCTATTTAATTAGACACTCTATTTGTTATGGTAACCTACCTATAAGCTGAGATAGACATTCATTTGTTTAAGCGGCCATATTGGCCGCCATCTTGGAAAGTAACACTCGCACACTATTGGCACTACGAAAAATGGTATCCTTGGCCTTGAAACTATTAAATTCGACACTTCATTTGTTGCTGTAGCTTGCCTATGAGCTGAGATATGCATTTTGTGTTTTATGGCGGCCATATTGGCCGCCATCTTGGAAAGTAACACTCGCACACTATTGGCACTGCAATAAATCGATTCGCTGACCTTGAATCTATTTAATTAGACACTCTATTTGTTATGGTAACTTAACTATGAGCTGAGATATACATTTTTGTGTGTTTTGGCGGCCATATTGGCCGCCATCTTGGAAAGTAACACTTGCACCCTATTGGCACTACAAGAAATGGATTCCTTGACCTTGACACTATTAAATTCGATACTTCATTTGTTATTGTAGCATACCTGTGAGCTGAGATATTACAAATTTTGGTGGGGTAAAAAATTACCCCGCTTGGACCTCGACGTATCGTAAAATGTTTTGGTCCTGCGAAGGTTAACACACTTCGATTAACTATCACAATATTTGTCTCTTTGAGTAATTGCCTTGATATCATAACGGGGATGACTAGATAAGCTGTTGCAGCTTCTTCTCCTCGTATTTCGTTTGATTTTTCAGTTTTCAGGTTTACACTAGAAACTTAAAAGTGCATTACATGCTTGTTTTTAGGACATGAGTTCTGTTCTTTTTCTGTGTTTCTGTGTATTATTTGATCATTGTTACTGTACGTCTTACGAAATTAAACATTTCCACATAACAGTATAGTGCCACGTTTCAATCATGGAAAAAATTTATATGAGCTATAAAAACAATATTTTGGTGCCAGTGAAATTATCACTAATGTGAGTTGATTACTTTTATTAGTTAATATGATGCTGTAAAATATCTAAAAACGTTTAGCAAAATAAAATTTGTCCATGAATGTCGAAGTCTTTGCAAGGCACTCCACTTCTCCGTTAGTATTCGTTATGTAACGTGTTATAGCGTAATGTAATTTAAAGAATATACAGCGCCTTCAAAGAACACATTGAAGTCGTACAACAATTCATTCTCATGCAAGTGATGATTGAATGGTTGGAGAAGTTATTGTCACATGTCGAACCCAACTGAAAGAGTTGATGACGCCGTAACTCTGTGTCATTCCTCTCAAATGCCTTCTCTGATGACTTGTAGCGCAGTGCAAGAATTCACGGGAACGGCCTTCACGGTTCACCAAGAAGAAACCGGCTTTAAATATTTTGGGAGAAAACTCTTGAGAAGTTTAACATCCTACCAGCTGATTCTCCTATTCCCGAAGTGACAGAGTAAGATTTTGCTTTTTTTGAATGAAGTCGCCACACTACGACGGTGATAGGTTAAGCCTGGTTACGTTACAATACCGTTGAAATAAGTTTAAATACTCAGCATCACGTATCACGAAAGAAACATTTCACACGAAAATATAATTTTGGTCATTGATGTGAATAAACTCGTTAATTACTTTTTAATAATATGAAGCTTTCGTAGAAGAAATCTGCGAATGATTTTCTCAAACGGACAATTAGTTGTTTTTTGAGCAGCAAATCCAGTCATTGCTTCTGAATACGGAAGATTGCAGTCGATACAACATCTGACTTTTAAATAGTTTGCTAGAAAATGTCTTCCAAGAATATAGCCTGGCATCTAACGGTGTGGCGGCTCATAAGAGATTCTGTGACTGACAAGTCAAAGTAAAGTACATATCGTTGACAAACACGTGTTCAAAATCTGGATTGACAGTTTTCCCAAATTTCCGACTGTCATCATTCAGCGGTGATAAATAATAACAGAGTGTGTGAAATCCAAGCAAAGACTGTACGTCTCTATCGAAAAAAGAGTCAAAAGGTGGCAATAACAAAACATTCGTATATGCAAACACCTTAAAATCGTTCTTTATTTCAGGCTCACGAAGAATTCGCTCACATAAGCGCAAAACTGAATCGTATTGGCGACACTTGTAAAGGTACAAAGCACGATAACAATCTACTGTGTTGCACTGAATACCAAAGTCCTTGCGAATCACATTGTTGAATGATTTCATATTTTCTAAAACATATTCCATCAAAGAATCAATTACTGTTTCTTTAATTATCATGGGATTCACACTTGAAGACTCGGTTTCTGTCAACAAATCTGTCTCTGCGATAAACGATCTGTCTGGTAGCATTGCAATGAGTACCTGACTTCATCGAAACAATAGATTTCTTCTTTCTTAAAGCCTTCAGATATTCGTCCATAGGAAATTCTGATTCAGGTAAATCATGACAACAATCTAAACGCGAGGATTTTCGTTCGGTCGATAGTAGAGTTAAATAATGAGCAAAAACCTTTGATGAAAGACGCAGATCAAGATAAAGCCGCCTGCCAATGTAATGAAGATTACTGTCAGTAATCTTCTTGTGAAGCAAACACAATCCAACAATTCTTGCGATATCGTCAATAAACAGCAAACAACCTGCATTCAGAGTTTCCTTTTCATTCTGAGGAGTCTGATCTACGAGAACTGCCGAACAGAATCTTATTGATGTCTCGTATTCTGATTTGACAACATGGAGTGCAGCGAGATAGGACAAAGCTGCAGGAACAATTCCATTCGATTTAGAATCATCACATTCTAATGCTTTAAGAAAAACTCTTTTGACATGAGAGAAACTAGTTGAAATTCTGGAGGGTTATTTGATCCAGTTAAATGTTCCATGAGACCCTGAGCACGCAGGTATTGAAATCGACTACTTTGTTCTGTGTACGTTTTCAGAAAGTTATGATGCTGTGACCTTATTTTAGGGTGCATCAACATAGCTTCGACAAGTTCAACAAAGAGACTGCTCTCCAAAGATATCTCTCCGTAACATAAACCATGTGCAGCATGCAAACTATACAGTACAATGACAAAGTACCTGAAACACAAGATCTTCTCTATTGTTGGAATAAATGGCATTATACTCGTTTCTTTTGGATTACATCTGGTTTTTGTTCTTCTTTCAAAATCTTGCGTAATCCTGAATAAAAGCCGTTTTTAATTGCACTACGACCAAACTTATAAGAACTTGAGATACTGGACAAATAGCATTGTATCCAAAGTTTTTAATCACCTCTGCGTATTTGAACAGTTTTCGCCACATGCCTCTGGATTTAAATCAGATACAGCCGATAACTGAATTCTACTAGCTTCATAATACCACGGTAAGTAGGCCTTATCCCATCGCCACGAAAATCGTTGTGGAGAGCGCCTTCTACTTGGCTTCCGCTGATGTGTGGAAGGCAGGTGATTAGATAAATCAAATAGGGCCATGACAGGTCTGTGATCACTTAGGTTTGCCTCGCAGTCAATATTAACGATTTCGATCATTATAAGGCCGAATGGAATTAGAAATAGAGTAATGATCAATAAAAGATCTTGCTTTAAGGCTATCGTTAACATAAGTAGCTGCGTAGGGGTCATGACAAAAATCATTACAATGTGCAATGGAAAATCAATCAAAACATTCTTGCTCTACAGAAAACCGACACTGTCAGCTGTACAAGAGAAATTCATATCACCCAAAAGAATAACATTTTCTAAGGGAAGTATTATGTTCTCAATGTAGCCCAGACAGTTGCCTAGCTCAACAGTGTAATCAGAATTACTGGACTGACATGGAAAGTAAACATTAATTAATTTAAGAGGGGAACTGCTAATTCTATCAAGCGAAATGCATACACAGCTACCATTATCATCACCATTAATTACATGAATAAACTTAGAAAGGCATTTAAGCCAAAGGAAACCAACACCTCCAAAAGGACGTCCGCTGTAGATATGTGATGCCCATAAGGAATAACCTTTGGATTCTCTACACCAGAATGCCTACTGTCTAAGTATTCTGCAATGAAACTGGTACAAAGTAACTTTTCATATATAATGTAGGTATCCTGCACTTCCATAGTGCTCTTCTTTTCACTATAAATCTCAAATTCCAAATGTTTTCAACTGCAGTTACGTGGAATCATAATTCAGCACATGTCAGCAGCTATATCGTCAGGTGGAGAAAATCGATGGCCAGAACAATGCTCCAGAAATTCCTTCTCTATATCAAGCATGTCGTCACATATCCCACATCCAAAAGATTTTGTCTCTTTTGTATTCATAGGAGATTTGAATTTGCTAATATACATGCATTCTCCATCTTTAATTTTCGGAAAAGGAGCCTCAATTCCACTAGAAGCCGGATGTAAGTTCGTTGAGTTAAGATCAATTTCTTTAACAAGAACGCCTGGATTACTAAATCTAGTGAAATGATCAGACATGTTTGCAATTACTTCAATTCCCATTTTAAGATCCTGTTGCGGCGTTCCTGTATGGAGTTTAAACTGCTTCGCTGAAGAACTGCTCTTGGTGTAAGGTTTGTTGTGCGAGTGTTGCTTCTCAGCTGCATGAGATCTTCTGTGATTCTGTAGATGTCCAAAATCTGTAAAACCTTTATTACAACCCTCACATATGTATGGCTTAACTCTAGTGTGGGTTCTCATATGCACCGTCAAGGTCCCTGCTTGGTTAAATGATTTCTGACATAACTGGCACCTGTATGGTTTTTCGCCAGTATGGGTTCTCATGTGCCTTTTCAGATTACCACCTTCATTAAATGATTTCTTACATAAATGGCACCTGTATGGTTTTTCACCAGTATGAGTTCTCATGTGCTTTTTCAGATGACCACCCTGATTAAATGATTTCTTACATAGCTGGCACTTGTATGGTTTTTCGCCAGTATGGGTTCTCATGTGTGTTTTCAGATTACAACCTTCATTAAATGATTTCTGACATAACTGGCACCTGTATGGTTTTTCGCCAGTATGGGTTCTCATGTGCTTTTTCAGATTACACACTGTGATTATATGCTTTCCGACATAACTGGCACCTGTATGGTTTTTCGCCAGTATGGGTTCTCATGTGCCTTTTCAGATTACCACCTTCATTAAATGATTTCTTACATAAATGGCACCTGTATGGTTTTTCACCAGTATGGGTTCTCATGTGCTTTTTCAGATGACCACCCTGATTAAATGATTTCTTACATAGCTGGCACTTGTATGGTTTTTCGCCAGTATGAGTTCTCATGTGCGTTTTCAGAGAACCACATTGATTAAATGATTTCTGACATAGCTGGCACCTGTATGGTTTTTCACCAGTATGGGTTCTCATGTGCGTTTTCAGAGAACCACATTGATTAAATGATTTCTGACATAGCTGGCACCTGTATGGTTTTTCACCAGTATGGGTTCTCATGTGTATTTTCAGATCACTACCGCGATTAAATGATTTCTGACATAGATGACACCTGTATGGTTTTTCACCAGTATGGATTCTTATGTGCCTTTTCAGAATACCATCTTGATTAAATGATTTATGACATAGCTGGCACCTGTATGGTTTCTCGCCAGCATGGATTCTCATGTGCTTTTTCAAATAACCACCGTCATTAAATGATTTCTTACATAACTGGCACCTGTATGGTTTTTCACCAGTATGGGACCTCATGTGCTTTTTCAGATTACCACCGTCATAAAATGATTTCTTACATAACTGGCATCTGTATGGTTTTTCACCAGTATGGGTTCTCATGTGCCTTTTCAGATGACCACCCTGATTAAATGATTTCTGACATAACTGGCACCTGTATGGTTTTTCGCCAGTATGGGTTCTCATGTGTGTTTTCAGAGCTCCACCGTGATTAAATGATTTCTGACATAACTGGCACCTGTATGGTTTTTCGCCTGTATGGGGTTTCATATTCTCCATCGGGATACACACTTAATTGTTAATTTCAATGTTCTTCTCCAGTATCGGTTCTTTGACGAGCTGTGAGCTTATCATCTTCAGGATATAGTTTCTGAAATAATTAACATTTGTGTTTTAAATAATTTGTATGCGCTTCCCCATCACAAGATTCTAGACAATGTCGAGATCTGTATATGACTATTCACAAGGATGAGTTTTGGTATGCGGTTCAAAGCAATGGCAGCATCTGTAAAAGGTTTCTGTAATTGCTCTTGTCATAGACTTTCCAACACCAGCAGTGTCCTGTTTCAAACATTACTCATTACTCCATTTAAGTTCACCTTTCAGATGCTTACAAAAAGAGTTCATGTTTCATGTATCAGTTCTTTTCGAGTAAGATAGGCAATTATTCACAGAGAAAAAACATGACGAAATACTGAAGTTATCCATCCGTTGTATAATTGAACACCTTTAAGCTATCATTCAAGATATATTTAGTGAAGATATAATAGTTGACAATGGCGAAAGTTGGGGTAAAACAAATCCACTGTAATATTATTAAGATGAAATCCTTTTCTTACCACAAGATTTTGAAGCTCTGACAGAATGTTGCTCGTCGTTTTCAAATTGCTAAAAATAACAATAAAACGTCAATATTCAACATGTTTATAGAGCATAATTTCATTGCAGCACAATACAGTGGAATGACTGTTCATTCATAAACACTCAAGCATCACCATATACTCCATAGGATCACAATATCACACCCGTTCTTAAATCATTCCACTGGCTGCAAATCCTGGAGCGCATCCACTGCAAAGTCTTATCTCTAACCTACAACTCAATGTAATGTACTACCACGCAAAGTATCTTCTCGAACTCTTCACCATACAGCCATCTCGGTCTACCCGTTCGACCTCATTTATCTCACTCTCTCCCGTCCCCAGTCACTAATCGCTTCAAGTTCCCCAACCCATCCATATTACACACAGCACCTCAACTCCGGAAGAAGCACCCTTTGAACCCTGAATATTCTAAGTTCCTCCAATAAAACCGTCAACCATTCAACGTCAGGCTCTTATATCATGCCACAGATTTTCCAAATTGAAGTCTTGAAGAAATCATACTCTGATCCATCCGATCCTCTGCCCTCCAAACATTTCTCGTCCTCAGCGAAACCCGCCATAGCAGCCGATCCACTGCCTCCTCTCTCTGGTCTCTCTGGCAACCAACGGACTTGGACCTGCACTGAACATCGATCTCTGGACAACCCTTCTGATATGACGCAGCGCTCGTGAATAAGCTGGTGCTTTGCGCTTAGCTTTAGAGTAGCGCTTTAGAAATGTTGAGTCTATGGCCATTAGTACGATTCGTAGTTAAATGACTAGTTAGTAATAATGGTGAGGCACAGTTCCAGGAATTCTTACAGAAATTTCTTACAAAAATGTGTCTTGCTTAAACCCTTAATGTTACGGCTACGTCTCAAAACAGAATGGCCTGACGCCTGTTACAGTACTAGAAATACACCATTCGGTTCCGCGACAACTCGTCGAACGACATTTCGTATAACGACACTTCTCGTCTACGACAATTCAGTATAACGACATTTCGAAAGCTAAATGTATCTGTATCCATTACGGTTAATCAAAAGAGGCCTCTTTCTTTTAGTTTCGCTAAAACGTTGCTATATATTCTCAGGAATCCAGCTTCTAACTACTGACAAGATTATTTTCGATCAATCCATGCAATCTATTGAAGAATGGAAACTTATTTTTGATCCATGTGGCTATAGGTTGATTTCTAGCTTCTTTCAGGAGCCACCATAAAACATTATTTCGATCAATTCAGCTTCAATGGTCAACACATTAAAGAGGAGACAACATCAATCCACTTCCATTGGGGAAACAGTTTTTGGCATCAATCCAGCTTCCATTTTTGAAGTGACAATATCAAAGCAACTTAGAAGACCAAGAAATGTGATGTTGGACTGGATGACTGACAAAGATTATATAAAGACATTATCCCCCGGACATTATCCCCATCGCCTCATTACTCCCCCCTACTCATTATCCTCATTACATTATCCCCAGAACACTAAGATATAATCATATACATATACATATGACATATACATCAGGTATACACATATTCTTGCATATACCATGTAGAGCACTATAAAGTCTGGTCATTTTGCTACTTGAATATAGTTAATAGCTGACCAATAATGTATATACTTATACATTATACATATATTGGCATATGGAAATATCTATACATATGTCTAATTACATATCCTCTCAACTATGAACTTATCCATAATTCACGAATATCATATCAGTCTGCATATATAAGTATTATATATAGAATAATGCTCTTCTTGCTCCTAATGACATCTTGTATACTGGGGATAAGAGTATCATGATGCATTTGTTCCTCTTGTATATATGCTATGTATATATAACATCCACATATATATATTGATAGCATAGTATACATATGTATATATGAATATATACATATAATATATAAATTCGCCTTTATACATATGTATCTTCTCTGCACATATATATGTATATACATATACATATACATATGTATATACATATATGCGGGTATGTACTATGTATATATACAGTCTAGGTATATATATTGTTGGTCCCAATATATACATGGAACTATATATATCCCTCAGGTATATATATATATCTATTTATATATGTATATATGTATAACCTATATATACCAATGAAGAGACTGGCCCGGGTATATAACGTATATATTTGAGTGGTGTATATACATATTACGATTACGATTACGATATGTATATATATGATATACATATACATATATAGCATATACATATATTTACACAGAGGGGGGGGGATAATGTCCGAAATAAATATTACGCATCATCGGGGGATAATGTCCGGGGAAGAAATGTCCTCATAATGTCCGGGGGATAATGTCCGGGGGATAATGTCCGTTCCCCAGAAATGTCTGTAGACTAAGTGTCGTAGACGAAATGTCGTTCGACGAGTTGTCGTGACACCGAAAAGTATTTAGATTAATCCAGAGTCTAATTAAACGCAGGAATGTTTTCATTAATCCCACTTCCTTTTAGGAAAACAATTTTTCATTAATCAAGCTTCCATTTTAGAATGACAATATCAAATAATGGTTATCCAGTATTTTAGGTTGCTAAATTATTTGAATGTCTTCAATGCCGCACTTCGCGTTGGTAAGTTTAAGCAGTCTACCTATGTGCATGATGACAATCATGAATCCCGCTTCCATTTCATGAAGAATTTTTCAATCAATTCAGCTTCCATTTCGTGAAAAAATGACCCAACTTCTATTTCACTCAAAAAATATGTTTCATCAATGGAACTTTTATTTAGGAAAAGAACTATTCTCGTGGGTCCAGCTTCTACTTACGGAAACAATTATTTTCTTCAATCCAGTTTATATTGTATCAAAAACTTTGTTTCATCAATCCAGCTTCTATTTACCGTTAACATTATTTCTAGCAATCGAACTTCTATTTAAATACACAAATGGTTTCATCGATCCCACTTTCATTTAGAGAAACCATTTTTGTCATCGATCCAGCTTCCATTTTAATTTGACGATATAAAATAATTTAGCAACCTAAACTACGGGTTTACCCAAATAATTTAGCAACGTAAAAATAAGGTTTAGCCCCTCCCCCTTTTACGCGATTTACGCTTGTAGACCTACGCATTTTAAATACTATGTTCAGCGGTCGAAGTGTTAAAGAATAAGCTACAAAGAACGATGCATGAAAAGGAACTGCGTCTAACGACATCTAGTGGTCTGATGTTCATTAATTAAAGTCGTAGTTTACGTTGCTAAATTATTTGATGTTGTCACTGTAAAATGGAAGCTGGAATGATGAAAGAAATTGTTTCCCTAAATGGAAGTGGGATTGATGAAAACGTTCCTGTGTTCAAAATAGAAGTTGGATCGATCGAAATAATTTTTCCCGTAAATAGAAGCTGGATGGATGAAATTAAGTTTTGGATTCAATAGAAACTGGATTGATGAAAATAATTGTTTCCGTAATTAGAAGCTGGATCCATGAGAATATATCTTTGCTTAAATAAAAGTTCCATTGATGAAAAATATTTCTTTCATGAAATAGAAGTTGGATTGATAAAAGTAATTTTTCAAATTAAATAGAAGTTGGATTGATGAAAAAATTTCTTAATGAAATGGAAGGTGGATTGATGATAGTTAACATGCACATAGGTAGACTTCTTACTTACCAACGTCAAGTACGGCATTGAAGACATTAGAATAATTTAGCAACGTAAACTACGACTTTACCGTTCATTAATTAAATGTGTTTGTCCACTAAATTATACGCATAGGATTATAGAATCTAACCTGATTTGGCAATTAACTCGAATTTCTCCATGATTTGGTTTAAACTGTCATCAGCACAAAATGGCGACGATTCAAGTTTTTCGCTACACTGAACACAAGGCTGAACTTTTAGAGAGTATATCCTGTCACCTAGCGAATACATTTTAATATAGCATAAGTCATTTTTAGGTTTATACAAATACTAGCATTTTTTACCCGGCTTTGCCCGGGTTTTCCCCATGCGTAATTTTTAACGGCTGCAACTAAAGTCTACTTACTTACTTACTATATATGCTGAAGGGCTTCAAATATTTGAAATGTCCACATATCTGAATGGCAACGATATTTATCATCATCATCATATTCGTTTAATTTCAAAATAATCCAGTTGACAAAACGCAACAGGTTACAGGTAACACAATTAGCTAATAGAGTCAGGCTAAAGATAATAATTCAAAACATATACAAGTAGGCCTAATTATAATTATAAGAAAATTAATATGTTTCTTTAAACAAGATTCTTGGTATGTAATTACATTTATCATTGATTGGGAGATTAAAATTATGAATTCTGGGTCGTAAGTTATATTTAATTTGCTGAGTAGGTGGGAAGATTTCTCGGAGAACATGACATGATTCCCTACAAATTGCACGAAATAAGCCAGAATCAGCAGCTTGGGACATATCTACAACGCTAGGGGTAGTAGATAAGAGGAAGCCTCTACGTTTCATCCTATTTAGCATACTCTGTAATTTATTCCTATCAGCACAGAATAGATAAAGCGTAGCCAGAAGTCTAACTGAACCTAATTGATGTAATACGGAAATTTATTCTATAATTGTAGTCTATGCACCGTCCGCCATGATGCCGTGTTGGTCTGGAAATTAATAGCCTACTAATACAAGTATAATATCAAACTTAGACATTTTCACTGCTACTTTTTTTATTATAATCGGTGAAACTGCAGTAAAATAATGAGAACGTCTGGCGGCGAGCATTGTGCAGCGATAGGTTGTACGAATAATCGATATAAAAAGAAATGTTTGTCGTTTTTCCGCTTCCCGAAAGATGAAACAAGGTATGTAATCGCAAACAGATGAAAGCGTAGCGCTTTATGTATTCTGTGATGTAATCTACAATTAATGTTATTTTGTTAAGCTAAGTAAAGATATGGACACTCTTGATACAAATTACGTGTAAAAGTGAAATAAGGATATTTAGGCCTACTGCAGTCCTCATTAAATTGAGTAGTTGAATCCGATGAGGTCAGGATTATGGGTAAACACATTACGGTACTGCTATAGAAGGAAAATCTTATTATACTAATGCATGAGTGGAATACTGGTTTCAATTTGTCAACATAGAGTAATTGTAAAATGCGGAATTACTTGCATGTTATGTTTGGACCTAAGTAATGTGCCACACAATATTAATAACAAATATACTTGCCTACTAGACCACACTGTCATGCCGCAGAATAAATAAAGTGTAGCTTTATCTGACCTGTGGGCATGCCAAAGAAGTATAACTAACATAAATGATCCCTTTGGAGGCTTCAACTCATTACATTTAAGCCACTGCAGATTCCACTGAAAGAAACAATAGCCTACATCAGTGTTATTTTGTTAAGTTAAGTAACGTAAAGATATGCACAATAACTAAGACTATTACTTATCCATTGCATTTGGAAGTAAATAATTGCTAATCAATTCTTCCTAAGTAACTTATCCAATGTTGTTGACAGGTCGAAGAAATGGGTTCAGAATACGAGGCGACAAGATCTTTTGAATGTGTCCTGTGATCATCTGAATAAATGTTACGTCCTTTGTGCGGATCATTTTGAGGACAGTCAGTTCAACAACCGAGAGTCCAAGAATCGGCTGACGTGGAATGCTGAACCAACATTATTCGCCGTTCCGAATCGACCACCGCTGCGAACAGTGATGGGAAGTATTTAAAATACTAGTATTTAAAATAGTATTTTAAATACAAACAAAGTATTTTGTACTTGTATTTAAAATACTTTCGTTATGAAGTATTTATACTTTTACTTAAAATACTTTTAGGGCAGTATTTTGTATTTTAAATTATGAAGCTCCAAAATACTATTTCAAAATACTTTTACATCTCATTTCCTGCCAAAATTATTACTGGTGATTTATTTTTGGGCTAGGTCAGTCATGCGTTGGTTGACAACTTGTGTGAGATATCTATGGTTCTGTGCGCTCACCGGATATTCCGGAATGTAAAAGCCTAGCGCGTGACAATCACTGATAATGGCGGATACAGTAGAAACAAGCGTGCTACCTCAGTTACCTGCTATTTTAAATGGCAAATTTTTTTCTATCGTCAAGCAGAATAATAAGACAGTAACCGTAAAGTGTCAGTTTTGCCCGAACAGTTTGCTCAATGCACGGACTGATGCAACATCGAATCTATTGAAACATTTGAAGGTAAGGAATTTTGGCGCGTTTTTAGTTGCTTACCCGTTAGTTTGCCCGATTTTACAGTCGCGAAATCGCGAATGATGATTACACTAAGTTATTAACAAATTAGTAATCTGTCGTTTTAGCGGAAGAAATTATTCGCCATTGAATGGGATTTAGCATTTATAGCATAGAAGTTGGATTGACGAAAATAATTATTGCCAAATAGAAGTCAGATTGATGAAAACAATTGTACTTCAGTGGAAGTGGAATTTATGAAAACATTGGTAAACGTGTATTTTAGCGTCATAAATTATTCGCTCGTTGCAGCATTGTTATTTTTAATCAATCCAACTTCTACTTTGGCGAGAATCCTTTTCATCGATCCAGCTTCTGTTTAGGCAAGAATTTGTTTGACCAAACCCGCTTCTATTTCGTCAGCAAATATTTTTCATCAATATAACTTCTATTTAATTTAAAATTATTGTTCACCAAGGTAAACCCGTAGTTTAGGTTGGTAAATTATTTTACATCGTCAAATTAAATTGGAAGCTGGATAGATTAAAAAAATTGTTTCGCTAAATGGAAGTGGGACTGATGAAACCATTTCTGTGTTTCAATAGAAGTTGGATTGATGAAAATAATTTTACCGTAAAATAGAAGCTGGATTGATAAAACGAAGTTTTTGATGCAATAGAAGCTGGAATGATGAAAAATTATTGTTTCCGTAAGTAGAAGCTGGACTCATGAAAATAGTTCTTTGCTTAAATAAAACTTCAATTGATGAAAAATATTTTTGTGGTTAAATAGAAGTTGGGTAATTTTTTCCATTAAATGGAAGCTGGATTGATGAAAAAAATTCTCGATGAACTGGAAGCGGGATTGATGATAGTTATGATGGACATTAGTAGACTGCTTACTTACCAACGTGAAGTACGATATTGAAGACATTGAAATAATTTACCAACCTAAACTACGGGATTACCGTTCATCAATCCAGCTTCAATTTCAGCAAGATTGTTTTAATCAATTCCTCTAAATGGAAGGCCGATTGATGACAATGATTCATGCTAAAGTGGAAGCCTGATAGTGATAGATGTCGACTCAGTAATGTTCTAATGTAACTATGTAAACCTGTAAAAGAAATGGCTGAGTGAGACTTCATTTTAATTAGTAATATCTAAGCGTTATAGTTGAGAGGGAATTCCAGCCCTTCCTGTCCGTGGGTTTTAAACCTGTATTTGTTTACTGCATCCATATTTCAAAATCTGTGCTGCAATGTTTTGTTTTTAAGGTAACGGTGGAGTGTCTAAGATATCTGGCCGAGCCATGCTCAACATCACTGGATTGTCTCCACGCGTTTCCATCAGTGAAAGTCATCTTCCGGAAGCTGAACGCAACTGTGCCATCATCAGCACCAGTTGAGAGATTATTCTCAAAAGGATCGCTGATATCATTGCCAAGGCGCAATCGATTGAACGATAAACATTTTGAGCAGCTGCTCATAATGAAGGCCAATGCCTAAGCACCATTAGTATAAGGACAAGGACAGCCGAAATGGAGATATGCTAAGAGATTTAGTTTAAATTTATATGCCACGTGCATAGTTATGACATTGAGAAACTTTGGGAACAAGTATTTTGGACTTAGTATTTTAAATACTTTTTGCAGCCAAGTATTTTGTACTTGTATTTTAAATACTTTTGTCATAAAGTATTTTTACTTGTATTTTAAATACTTTTATGATCAAGTATTTGTACTTATACTCAAAATACTTTTAAAAAGTTCCGAATCGACCACCGCTGCGAACGATTAAGAGGAAGCCACCAGCATCACGAACCTACCAGCCAGCCTCAAAAAGAAGACGGACGAACACTGACAGGGCGGTCACTGATGAACAGCTTGAACAAGCTGTCATTGTAAACGTTCCGTGTGATGCAAATATTCTTCCTTCTGCAACTCCTGTAACTCTTAGCAAGGTGACTCGTGGTAGCGAAAATAGCAGTTCTGCTTCATCTGTTCATCCAGTGCCATGCGGTAGCCATCAAGGATCGGGGTTATGTGTTACATCGTCACCACGGAAACAAGAGCTGAGAAGATCACTCAACAGATATCGTGTCAGGCTTCATAGAACTAATGTGAAGCTATCAGCTGCTTCAATTGCAAAGCCAGGACTATCCAAGGACGAGTTATTGACAGAAATAGGGAAGTATGTTAATGGTCCATCGTTCAGTTTCATTGCAGCTCAACTGAAGCTCAGTGGTGTTTCTGCTCGTGGTAGGAGGTGGGATGACGAAACTAAGCTGTTAGCATTGTCTTTGTACTATAAGAGTCCGCAGGCATACCGGTTGTTGGCAAAGTTGTTTGTTTTGCCATGTAAGGCAAGTCTGTGTAACTGGGTTAGGGATTTCAGTGTTGGTGTTGGTTTTTCTGATGCGATTATGACTGTGATGCAGGAAAAGGTGGCTGCACTGTCCCCAGATAATCGCTGTTGTATTCTGTTACTAGACGAGATGATGCTACGTCGTGGTCTTACATATGATAGACGCTTTGATCGTATCATCGGCTACGAAGACTTGGGTGCTAACTGCCAAAGTAATGCTCTTGCCTCTAGTTGTCTTTGTTTCATGGTGCGTGGTCTGCGTGACAACTGGAAACAGCCTTTTGCATTCATGTTTTCTTCATCTGCTGTTAAGGCTGATAAAGTGCAAAGCTTACTGCTAGATTGTTTATCACAACTGCATGCAATTGGCCTTAATGTGAAAGCTGTGATTAGTGATCAAGGCTCAAACTTTGTTGCAGCCTATAAGAACATGGGTGTTACTGTTACTGAACCATTTATCAAGGTAAATGATAAAACTGTTTTTGTGTTTTATGATCCTTGTCATCTACTAAAAAGTGCCAGAAATGTTTTGGAAAGAAATACTGTGCACAGTGGCAAAAATGTTGCAACATGGGAAGGCAAGCTACGATTGCCGAGGCAAGAAGCCCCTAACGACTAGGGGGTATGGGGGAGCGTCGTAAGCTCCCCCATCGGGGTCTGGGGCGGAGCCCCAGAAGCCGACGCAATTTTGAGCATATGATGTTAAAATGGAGTACATTTTGGGCTTTAATTTACCTCAAATTTTTCACCAATGATTTCGATATAAAAGTACCTAAAACATCTAGATCTGTGAAAAATTTGACTTTATTATATGAATAAACTGGATGGGACGTGACAAGGGTTTAAGAGAATTGAACGGAAAAGAGTAGAATAAGCTCTAGAACAGTGTTTGTCAAAACTAGGAAAATCGGCAGGGAGGAAGCCTGAACGGGTCAATTTTCTCAGAATACCGTTAAGGCGTTTATGTTCCCCTACAGTGGCAAATCCCCACCAAACAGAGGAGGCATAATTATTTAAAGTAGCCGTGCGGGGGTAGTAGCCCTAACAACGTTTCATGCATTTTGATAAACAAAACAGCCAACTCGATAATCGATAGCCGGTTTTTCATTCTGACCATAAGGAAGATTAGTGAAGCTCTTAAAATCCTGGCATATTTATCTTGACACCGGTCGCATTTTATATGAAATATATTTCACTGAACAATGTGAACATCAAGAGAATATAGGTCTATGTCAGGCATGGGCAACTTCTTTTAACACAGGGTCACCCTTAGATTTTAAGGGCAGTTCAGGGGTCGTATGCCAATCTCGGGCTAATTTTTGCAGATTTGTTGCCCCAGATAAAACAATATTAATTTTAACTAATTATTGTAGAATAACCGCTAAAGTATGGCCTACATGAAGATGAATTTGAGGTCATATTGTGGATAGGCCATCATTTTAAGTTCATAGATTATAATCAGTCAGTCTTCATTAGGTTAATGATTTAATTAAACATAATAGTTCGATAGTCAATTCACATAATGTAGTGGCCTACATGTATCTTCAAGTTTGTGATAGTATTTATGGCTCGAAGATGCCTAGGTTAGCTTACTTAAACCAGCATTATTAAATTACTAACTAATATTTCTAATTTTATGACCTATAACTAACCACCCCTCCCAAAACTTGTTCTCAGGTGTCCGTATTTACTGCACTTGAGTTAGAAACTTATTAGCGGCCAGTCATGGCCATCTAATAACTATAATTACTAATTTTACTACTAGTCTACATACATTTCTTTTATATTCTACCGAACGGACGGCGTTAGAGCGTCCTACGTGATTTTTTAATTGGCAAAAATAACATCTTTATAAATATTCATAACTTCTTAAATTTTACACCAATCTATTTACCTTTTTCAGTAGGCCTACATGATCTCTTCCAGAACGAAAACAAGTCTGCCCCAGGTGGGGCAACTGATCTTTTCAATTTTTTCGTCGATGATCCACCAGACATCATTCACTAGCAGACTAACTGTAGTAACTAGAACAACACTACACGTTTCGTCGTTTCGCAACTTGAATTACAACTTCAGTTAGATTTTATACGTGCTATGCAGTCTAGGGTAGTACCAGTGGCCTGGAAGTATTTTAAAGTTGTGTGAGCCAACCTCAACAAAGTACAGACCTAAGGTGGATAAAATTATATGTCTACATTGTCATTATATGGAGTGGCGTAACTTGGTATTTTCTTGCCCGGGCAACGACTGCAATCGGGCAACAACTGCAATCGGATATTAAACAACAAAATTAAAAACACATTCAATGATTTGATTAATTCCATTCCATAGATGCCTTCAGCCCACCCAGACCTATACCGCAAAGTTGCGAGCGCATCACTGGAAGGGAATCTTTTATACTGGAACATTATACGGGCGTTTACCATACCCAAATATAGCTTAAAATTATAATTAATGAGTGTGGGGGTTTCAGAGACAGGAGAGACACGACACCATAGAGAAAAAGACAGACAGACAGACAGAGACAGAAAGTAAGGTTTAAGAGATACATGAGAGACCAGAGAGAGATAGACTCAGACAGAGAAAGAGGTTTAAGGGATAGGACAGATAGACCAGAGATAGACAGAGACAGAGAGACATAAACAGAATACATTATAGGTGTGTCATTTCTTTGGTTTTGTTTCACAAAGGCTATTCTGTTATACACGTCGTAGAGGAATTAGTCTGTTGCATGGACGCTGCATGGACGGCGTCCAGGCTGTGCTGGCCTAATAAGTGGCAGGACGGCGTCCAGCCTTGAAAATAAGTGCCTGGACGCCGTCCATGACCGTCCATGCACACTTTAAGCCCTGGTAAATGATAAAACTGTTTTTGTGTTTTATGATCCTTGTCATCTACTAAAAAGTGCCAGAAATGTTTTGGAAAGAAATACTGTGCACAGTGGCAAAAATGTTGCAACATGGGAACATGTTACAAGTTTATATAGTCTTGATGCCAGGCGAAACTACCGCTTAGCACCGCGTCTTAGCAGCCAACATGTTCATTTGACATCGTTTTCTAAGATGCGAGTGAAACTTGTTGCACAAACACTAAGTCATTCTGTAGCTGCCACAATCGAAACAAATTGTTCTTTTGATTCATTGACACCTCTTGCTATGGGTACGGCTGAATATGCTAAGAAATTTGACACCCTTTTTGATTGTTTCAATAGTTCTGAAGTGTATTGTACAAAAGTGTACAGAGGCAGCTTATCAGCAAGGTCAAAACATCGTAACATGTTGCTGGATATACAGTCCTGGTTGTCCACACTGCGTGTGATAACTGTATCTACAGGACGTGATATTACCACACAAGTTAAATGTTTTGAAGGTTGGCGAAGTAATATTAATGCATTGTTGTTACTGTGGAATGACTTGTCGTCAAATCATGGCTTTCGATTTTTATTGACACGGCGTCTTAATCAGGATCCTCTGGAGAACTTCTTTGGTGTTATTCGCCAGGCTGGTGGATTTAATGCTAATCCAACCCCATACCAGTTTCAGAATGCGTACCGCAAATCCTGCTTCAACAGTCTCCTCCAACCGAGTCATAGTGGCAATTGTTTTCGTGATGGTGATAAGCTATTGGCAACATTATCCAAATTGAGCACCATTTCATCTCGTACATTGGCATTGAAATCTGTCAGTTGCACTATTGATTTTTCATACTCTGACCAACCAGAACCTAGTGACTTATGTGAACAGAATGCACTTATGTATGTTTGTGGATATTTGTTAAGAAAATTGTTTACCTGGCACAATTGTGATGCATGCAAAGCTGCATTTTGTGATACAAGCAATGAGTGCAATGATGACAGAAAAGTTTTCTTGTCATTCAAAGCATATAAATGTAATGATGCACGAGTCTTTCATTCATTGTATGTGCCTTCGGTGCTATTCTATTCGTTTATTTGTAATTGCAACTGTGTGTTTTTGAAGCTGTTCGACTTGAAGAAAGCGTGCAACTTGTCAGATATTCGGTGCAATGTGGTTGATACTGTAACGAAAACAGTTCCATTGCCTAGCAAATGCATGGAGCTTGATATTTCTAAGCTTGTGACAAGTTTTGTCAATATGATGATATTTTACAAAGTTAGGTTCTTCAACAGAGATGTGAAAAAGGTTAAAGTAAGTGGGAAGAAGAATAAAAAGTGTGCTATTTTGTGCCATAACTAACAGCAGCTGATCATTTGATGAAATCATCATCTTAGTGAATGTCATTATCATATTTCATTGTAGTTCAAGTTTAAAAGTGAAACACCTCTCAGTTATTTACAAGGTTATGTCATTGTTATGTACTTTCATGTGTATTTGTACATACACACTTTTCTAGTCTGTACATTATCCCAATCTTAGCTCCTGCTGGAGTGTGTCTTTTGTGCAATAATGTATTTCGTGCAGTAGTTGTCACTTCATGTGATGAGTTTATTTTGAAACTGGTTGTTGTTTTGCATTTTACCTTTCACAGCATGTTTCATGATTGCACGAGTTCTGTTATAAATAACAAGTATTCTTCAAGTACACGTTGTTGTGTTTAAGTTCTCTGAATAAATGAATGAATGGACACCTAGATGAGAATTCAAATTTATCAATCACTAGCTTCTTATTCACAGAAAGTAAATGTTAGGCAGACACCCACATTCAAATTGTTCTAGGAACAATAAACTGCACAATTAATGAAAATTACTAGCGGCTAACATTTCACTATTTCTCCTTGGCTTTCAAGCACTTGGATATCTAATTGCATCTTCTCCTGGGGCTAACTATCTGCACCTCAGATTCACATTTCTGTGTGACAGTGTGTGCATTATAAATTTAATAATAAAAACAAACACCACCAGTTTTTTGTCGTAAGAAGAATCTGGTACACAAGTCATGTAAATCATTCGCTCCCAGGAAGAATAAAATCCAATGGAGTTTCTATTCACGAACAGGGAGTGTTTTAGTCCTAGTAACAGTACACTATACCGGTCAATTAGCCCTAGTAAGAATCAAGTCCACAGTCAATAATCGTATCTGAGAATTTGTAAAGCACTTCTTTTTACAGTACTAGCTACTCAGAGCAATAGCCGGAGGAAATTCTTCAAGCAACGAAGGGATGAGGGTGGGACCCGACTAAAATCTTTTCGTACTACAGATTGAGGGGAGGGGTGATTCCACATGGAAGGGCCCACTATGGCAAAGGCACGGTGTACGGCCGTGGCAGTCCTTGCCCGGGGTACTAATTGATCAATTCGATCCGCAGACCGGAGAGGACAGGAAGAGACAGCACAGGTGTGCGCATTAAGTCGCAGATATTTAGGAGCTATTAGATATTGCCTTGACGTCTATCGGTGTACTGCTTATTCATGTGTTTATTTGTTAATTATATTCGTTCGGGTCTGACTTAGAAATCAAATTTGGGAGTCCGGCCGAGATTGGGGCCGCACCACACCAGCTGCACGTGGATTAGCATTGAGCTAATTATCACGCGTACCGCTAGGAGCGCTGCGGTCGCAATAGACTATAACGGCATTACAGCGTATACCATTGAAAAACGGCCGAGTTAGACTTCTGGCTACGCTTTAGGGGCCGTCCATAAATGACGTCACGCACCTAGGGGGAGGGGGTCGGAAATTTGTGACGATGTGTGACGTGGGGAGGGGTCAGCGAAGTGTGACGTCACATCAGGTCTGTGTAATTAAGTTTAACAATTAACAACATTTTATGTTTAAAATAACAGCACTAATTTTGAGTATTAAAATTTTCATACTTTTTTTGATTATTTTAATGTATACGGGCACCATTAATATTAATAATTTTCTAATTATTTAAATATTTTTCACCATCAGATTTTTAAATACTTATTACAATGGCAATAAATGTGACTTGAAACATGTTTTATTATCAAATGGAAATTTGGTTGTAGGGGAAGGGGTCAGAGCTTTGTGACGTCATTTTCAAGGGGGGTGTTACCTTTTGTGACGAAGTGTGACGAGGGGGAGGGGTCAAAAATCGGCCAAAATAGCGTGACGTCATTTATGGACGGCCCCTTATATATTCTGTGCTTTAGCGAAACTATATGAAAGCGGCCTCTGTTGATTAGCCGTAATGGATACAGATACACTGGTAGACGAAATGTCGTTAGACGAAATGTCGTTCGACGAGTTGTCGCGGAACCGATATCGTCCAACCGTCTCCGCCTCAACTCATTAACAAAAAATATGATAATTATAACGGTTTGGACGCACTTTCATATTTCGTTATTACACTAAATGGTGCTATCTCTCCAATAGTCTGTTCAATTCTTTCTTCATAGTATTATTTAAATATCAAAAGTATCAATTTTACAAATAGGACTGTCTTTATTTACATAATAATTCTAAAATATTTAGTTACAATCTATTCGCTAGATGACAGGATATACTTTCAAAACATTCAGCTTATTGTCGTTGCAAGGAAATACTTTATTTGTCGCCATTTTGTGCTTATGACGGTATGAACGAGATGCCGAGGAAATTCAAGTTTAATGCCAAACCTGGTTAGATTCTATAACTGTTTCATAATTCTTACAGCCTTCAAATGATGCCCAGCATTATGTTATCATTTAGTTTTGCCTGTGATTGGATATGTGCATAACATAAATGGTGTTTGTTTCATCTGGTGAATTATTGTGAAATGTGTCGGCCTACCAAGTCTCATCACGCAATTTTGCAAAGATCTAGGGCAATCCCGTTGTTTAGGTTGGTAAATTGCCCGCACTTGACGTTGGTAAGTAAGCAGTCTACCTATGTCCATGATAACTACCACCATTCCAGCTTGCATTTCATCGAGACATTTTTTCATCAATCCAACTTCCATTTAATGAAAAAAATTACCCAAATTCTATTTAAGCCAAATAATTTCATCAATCGAAATTTTATTTAAGGGAAGAACTATTCTCATGCATCCAGCTTTTGCTTATGGAAACAATTATTTTCATCAATCCGGCTTCTCTTTACGCCAAAAATTATTCCGATCAATCAAGCTGCTATTTAAACACGGAAATGGTTTAATCAATCCCACTTCCATTTAGAGAAACAAGTTTTCTTATCAATCCAGCTTCCATTTTAAATGACCATATGAACTAATTTACCAACCTATAATACTACAGGATTACCCTATTTTTATAATTCTTTGCAACTATAAATTTATGAGAAGGGAAATTATATTAGGTTCTCTTGTTTTCTGACTGAAAGAATTCGTTTGGAATTCTTCTGTCTAAAAGCAGCAGTCAATGAAGACGAGTTATTAACTTTGTATCAGTGAATGGTTGCAACTTCAGACATAAACACTGGTGGCAGTTTTTTTTGGCTTAACTAAAGACAACTTCCAAATCAACAACTGCACTCGTAAACTACTTTTGCTAATGTTTCATAGTCATAACGGTGGTTAAGTCAACATAAGACCTATCTATGATATGGTGAAACTCTATGTTAGCATATTTTATTCGGTAATTGTGTAGTTTAGCGTGGTAAATTATTCACCCATTGTGGCATTACTATTTTCATCAATCCTACATCTACTTTGGCAAGAATCCTTTTCATAAATAGGGCCTACAGCTTCCATTTGGGCAAGAATTCGTTTAATCAGTTGAGCTTCTATATAAGCAACAATTATTTTTCATCAACACAATCATCTTCTGTTTAATTAAGAATTATTTCTCTTCAATCCAGCTTCTGTTTCTTTTCATCAATTTCACTTCTTTTTAGCAAGAATTCTTTTCACCAATCCAGCTTTTATTTGACCAATGCTGAAACCCATGCAATGGCGAATAATGTACGACGCTAATCTAAATGTTTATTTTTTATTCTTGTATTTCCATTACATGGCGTATTTTATCATTATGGATGGCTAACTCCATTTTAGAATATTTGATTTAATATTTCTATGATTTTATTTATAAATGTCATCAATCCAACTTATGTTTACAGAAAGAGTTAGTTTTATTAATCCAACTTCTATTTAAGCAAAGAATTATTTTCATCAATCCAAATTATTGTTTCTTAAGTTTTATCTCGTTTGGATAAAATAAATCAAAATGCAGTTGATTTTGCATGGAAATAATAGAATATGCCAAATGGAGTTTAACCTATGATAGTTTTAAATCATTTTGTAGATCTGCTGCAAAACTGTTGCATCTCATAAATTGATTACATTCTAGGCAGTCTCAATATGATATTTTAAAAGTAGATAACATGAATGCAACAATGAAATATAGCCAGTTCTAAAGTTGCAGCTATTCCAAAGTGTCTTGCCTATTAAAAATGTGCAAGACAGTTAACATTTTTCAACCAATTTAATTTTGAAGCAGGTAGTTAATAAACATAATCCAAATAGTGGATGTTCTGAGAAGCAGACTAGAGAGGTCACTTAATCTAAGGCAACAAGGTAGCCAGAGGTTTACAGTTGTAACAAAATGGATCATCACTTTTTAGCCTCAACATATGTCATAATCCTCTTCATGGGCAGCTGATCTTCCCACCAACATTGTACAGCTTGTGTAATTTTACTTAGGCCAAAAAAAATAATGGTGTGTTTCCGGTAACAGAGTTAAAAAAAACTGGGTAGGTAGGTAGGAAAATAATTTTATTTTGGTAAAATAATTTTATGCAGTGATTTCCCAAAATTATGCCACTGCCCATTTATGCACAGCGGTACATGCTGTACCAAAGTATGTATTTTCTATGCGAGTATTAAAAATGCCTATTTGCAGAATGTACCTACAAACTGCTGTAGAAAACAATTTTATTTATTTCATTTTTGTTGACATCGTTTTTCTTGCATGGTGAAATGGAAGGGGCAGGGGTGGGGAAGGAATTATGGATTATGTACATTAAACAATAATCGTGTAGCAGACAACGGCTGTTTAGGAAATATGCATAGGTGGTAACGTGAGAAAATCACTGACTTTTCGGTGTCTGTTATCTCCTCAACATGATACATTGTGTGTAAATTGTCCATGGGAAACATTGAGCCCATTTATTG
This sequence comes from Aporrectodea caliginosa, assembly GCA_020284085.1. Classification (NCBI taxonomy): domain Eukaryota; kingdom Metazoa; phylum Annelida; class Clitellata; order Crassiclitellata; family Lumbricidae; genus Aporrectodea; species Aporrectodea caliginosa. Next base: position 168,091 of record JACEVL010000261.1, on the reverse strand, counting down.
TTATAATATTATTCACGCTGCATAGAAAGAAATATGGTTTCCTAACGTCGTCTGCTAAGGAGACTGCTTGCTACGAAGATTGGTTGCTACGAAGACTAGTTGTTAAGGAGACTAGTTGCTAAGGAAGGCGGTTGCTAAAGGGGCCAAGTCTGACTTTGAAACTGGTTGCTAATGAGGCTGACATAGAGGCTGCTTGCTACAAAGCTTAGTTGCTAAGAAGGCTGGTTGCTACGAAAGTAGAATGCTACGGAGGTTGTTAAGTATACTGATTGCTATTAGGAGGCTTTACTTTTATAATGGCACGTACGATAATAGGTATTTCTGATACAATGAATATGGCGGTCAGATTTGTGAAATAACCCTGTCAAATTACCGTGAGAAAATCCACCACTTTCGGGTCCATTACCTCCCTCTCCCAAACTCCACACTTTAGCCTTTTATTGCTGTAATTTACGGCACCATTATTTCCATTGAAAGACCGCTAGTTTCCGAACATCTCTGCTTCAGTGAATGCACCTATAATGTCGCGATTCTGCATCACCGACATGCAAAGGCTTAATGTATGTGAAGTAGAAAAAATTTTTTTTAAATTTTCCGTAAAAAAATTTTTTTTTTACAAAATTTTCCGTAAAAAAAATTTTTTTTTACAAAATTTTCCGAGTCGCGGCAAAAAAGTGAATCGGTCGGGTTACCGGAAACACACAATTATTTTGTTTGGCCATTTAATCTTATTGGTAAAATGAGACACTCTGCGATTTTCTGAGTTTGCCTTTGCACGAAGGTGGGCACATTAGGGACTGAGTAGAATGGACAGATAATTGACAAATTTAGGTCTTGCAACTGAAAACGCTTATTCGCCTAGAACAGTTGTAGTTTAAAATTTGACAAAGAATATCAATATGTTGTGCAATAGTAATAAGACTGAAGAACAGGGCCTGATTTTAAATAGTATGTTTGGCCAGAGTTCAGTGTTTTATTAGACCATGAGACACAAGTTAAAAGAAATGCTCTGCCATACCTGAAGCCAATGGAGTGATTTGTACAGGGGTTATATGTTCATGTTGTGTTGTATGTGTTATAACTCTATCAAAGAGAACCCTCTGGAGCTTCTGTAGATTGGACCTGGTGATGCCATTAAGAATCAGGTTGCAGTAATCCATGAGTTTACAACACCTAATTCTGTGCAAGTCATGAATATGCATGTGTGACAATTTAAAATACTACTATTTTTTATAAAGGACATAGTAGAGTTAAAATGCCACCCAGGCTATAAGCAGCATCACCAACTCAACTCTTCCAGTTTGAAACATTTAAATCGTCCACACTTTTTCAGCTCTAGTGGATTGACCAGCAGCAGAAATTAAAATGTTAATGATATTGAAGAGGAGTTAATTGGCCACCATACAATACTTCATCTCCTCAAAGGCAGTTGACAACAGCTGTACAAAAACAATTACAAGATAACCTGTCAAATGAAATTTAAAGTTAAGTATCATCTACCTAAAAATGTCACCCAGGTGAATGACTGCCAAATTATGTAGCTAGTGGTGCAGTATGCATTTAGAGCAAACGAGAGCAACTCTGAAGGACACCTTGTTTAGAAAAAACATAGTAGAAAATGGTCATTTATAAGTATACTGACTATGTGCAGGGGCATAGTTAGGGTGAAAACCAATTCAGTGTCATGATCAGAAAGCCCAAAACAATGCTGCTATCAATGCCAAAACGTGAATGGACACTCCACCAAAAGCAGCAGTTAAGTCAGTGGGAACAAATGCTGCCATGTTACTCTTAACCCCAGTGCACACCATGCAATTAGGATTTAGAAGCAATAAGAGTGTATTCTGTTGAATGAAACTTATTATATGTCGACTGAAATGGGGATTGTGAATTAAAGGTTGAGATGAAATAGACAGATGAACTTATTATGTGATAAAATTTTCAGTTCCAGATGACATGCCAATCACTGTGAGAAAATGAGTTAGAAGACAGTTTTTAGTCAGCTGAAGTGTTTCTAAAGAAGTAAATGCTATATATAATGATCTCCATAATAAATATTCACCAAATTTAGTAGAGCTCGAACCTAAACTATGTAACACAACTGTGAAATGACAGTTTATAGTAGCAAAATGACCATACTTTTTACTGCCGTGACATGGAAAATGAAAGAAAATTGCATATCTGAAAAATGTGCATCTTTTTTCTAAAACAGCCAAACATTCTTCTTGTTATTGTTCAGTGTTCAGCTCCTAGGTAGATAAAGGAATGAAGCTATGCCATTCTTCTCTATTATGTCGGTGCCTATTTCTTTATATCTTTATATAATCCTTGTCTGTTTCTTTTTTCAATCATCCAATCAAACATCATATTTCTTAGTCTTCCATGTAGTTTGTTTCTTTAAATTCTTCCGTCAAGCACTGTCCTCAGTTGCGAATGTCTACTTAGTGTGTGGCCAATCTATTTAATTTGTCTCTTCTTTAATGTGTTGACCACTCAACTTTCTCTCTCTCTTCGTATACCATGCAGTTGGAACACCTTCTCGTTTGTTTTATAGTCGCTCCTGCTGATCTTGTCTATAGCTTTTGTCCATAGACACATTTCAAAAGCCTCAAGCTTGTCCATTTCTGCATTTGCAATATTGTCAATATCTCTGCTCGTGAATAATCCATTATAGTGTGATGCACCATATGAGGCTTCTCACCATTCTTTTCGTTACATAGAGAACCAATCCTCCTCTCAGAAGTTATCCTCTCTTCTAGAATGCTTCCTTTCACATTGTTATTATCTTAGTCTTGACTCGGCATCTGCGATCATCCTCTTTTCCAGACTTCCAAGATAACAAAACTGGTAGATTTGCTCGATCTCTGCACCATCGATAGCAGTAGTTATTGTTTTTGAGTATTTACTCAATCTCAGATAGACCAGAGACAGACAGATCAGCTGTTATGGCGGGTTTCTTTGAGGACGAGAAAGCTTGGAAGGCGGAGGATCGGATGGATCAAAGAATGATTTCTTTAATAGAGGAGACTTCAATTTCGAAAAACTGTGGTATGATAAGTAGAGGGACCTGAGGCAATTGACGTTGAGGGAGTGAAAATATTCGGGATTCAGAGGGTGTTTGTTCCGAAGTTGAGGTGCAGTGTGGGATATGGATCGGTTGGAGAACTTGAGGCAAGTGGTTATTGGGGATGGGAGAGAGTGAGATATGAGGACGAACGGGTAGACCGAAATTGCTGGATGGTGAAGAGTTCGAGAAGATACTTTGCCTGGCAGTATTGCATTGAGTTGTAGGCTAGCGATTAGACTTTTTAAGGATCCTGAGTGGCCGAGTGGGCTGATGCCCGCTCGTCACGTCGGCGCCCCGGGTTCGCTTCCCGGTCGGGTCGGTTTATCAGAGATTAATTTCTCGGATCTTTACTGCGGGTGGCTCGGTCGCATTATAAACGTGGAGTACAATACAACACACAACACAACACAATATACTGGGGCGCGGTGGTTTGGGGTATGTTCGGTGCCTTGCAGCTGTAGGGTTGCGGGTTCGAATCCACCTCAAAGCTGCTGCGTAGGGACCCTGGGCAAGTCCTTCTCTCGCAATTGCTCATGCGCTTCGGCGTGAAACTCCGACTACAGCAGTAGTCGGGAGCGCCTCTGATTGGAAAATCTGGTAGGGGCGCTATAACAAGTGTTCAAATACAATACAATACAATACAATAGACTTTGAAGTGGATGTGCACAAGGATTTTTAACCAGTGGAGTGATTTTATAACGGGAGTGATATTGTGATGCTTTGATGTATATGGTGGTGTGTGTGAGTGTGCATGAACGAACAGTCATTCCACTTTATTTAGTAGAATTGAAATTATGTTCTATGAACCTGTTAAATATCGATGTTTTACTGTTTTTTTTTTAGCAAATGTATGAAAATGACGAGCAACATTCTTTCAGAGCTTCAAAATCTAGTTTGTAAGACAAGGTTTTCATCTTAGTAATATTACAGTTGATTTGTTTTTCCTCAACTTTCGCTACAGTCGACTACTATATCTTCACTAAATATATACTGAATTGTAGCATAAAGGTGTGCTATTATACAACGGCTTCAGTATTTCATCATAAAGTTTTTCTGTGTGAATAATTTCTTATTTTACTCGACAAGAACTGCTACAGATACACGAAACATCAACTCATCTTCTGTGTATCTGAAAGGCGAACTTAAAATGAAGTAATCGGTTATTTGTGAAACTGGACAATGTTGGTGTTGGAAAGACTATAACCACAACAGTAATTGCAGAAACATTTAACAGAGGCTATTTCTTTGAACCACATACCGAAACTCATCCTTGTCAAAGTCTTATAAAGATCCAGACTTTGTCAGTTTGTCTAGAAACCTGTGATTGGCGAAGCACAATCGAATGATTTAAAACACACACAGGTGACAATTATTACTCAGAAAGTATATACTGAATGTGAACATCTGCCATCTCATCAAAGAACCGATACAGGAGAAAACACTGAAATTAACAATTAAGTGAATATCCATAGAGAATACGAAAACACATACAGTTGAAAAACCATACAGGTGCCATTTATGTCAGAAATCATTTAATCATGGTGGTAATCTGAGAAATCACATGAGAACCCATACTGGTGAAAAACCATACAGATGCCAGCTATGTCAGAAATCGTTTACCGAAGGTGGTCATCTGAAAACGCACATACGAACCCATACTGGTGAAAAACCATACAGGTGCCATTTATGTCAGAAATCATTTAATGAAGGTGGTAATCTGAAAACGCACATGAGAACCCATACTGGGGAAAAACCATACAGGTGCCAGCTATGTAAGAAATCATTTAATCAGTATAGTAATCTGAAAATGCACATGAGAACCCATACTGGTGAAAAACCATACAGGTGCCAGCTATGTAAGAAATCATTTAATGAAGGTGGTATTCTGAAAAGGCACGTAAGAACCCATACTGGTGAAAAACCATACAGGTGCCAGCTATGTACGAAATCATTTAATGAAGGTGGTATTCTGAAAAGGCACATAAGAACCCACACTGGTGAAAAACCATACAGGTGCCAACTATGTAAGAAATCATTTAATGAAGGAGGTTCTCTGAAAACGCACATGAGAACCCATACTGGGGAAAAACCATACAGGTGCCATCTATGTCAGAAATCATTTAGTCATGGTGGTAATCTGAAAAGGCACATGAGAACCCATACTGGGGAAAAACCATACAGGTGCAAGTTATGTCAGAAAACATTTATTCGAGGAGAAACCTTGACGGCGCATATGAGAACCCACACAGAAGTTAAACCATACATATGTGAGGCTTATAATAAAGGATTCAAAAAGATTGGAAATCTAAAGAATCACAGAAGAACTCATGCAACTAAGAAGCAACACTCACGCAACAAACCTTATAACAAGAGCAGTTCTTCAGCGAAGCAGTTTAAACTCCATACAGGAACACCGCACCAGGATCTTAAAATGCGATGTGAAGTAATTGCTAACCTGTCTGGTCATTTCATCAGATTTAGTAGTCCAGGAGTTATTGTTAAAGAAAATGAATGTTACTCAACGAATGTACTTCCGCATTTTAGTGAAATTGCAGGTCCTTTTTCGAAAATTAGAGATGGAGAATGTCTGCATATTAACAGATTTAAATCTCTATTAAATACTAAAGAATCAAAATCTTTTGGATGTGGTTTATGCGACGTTATGCTTGATATCGAGAAGGAATTTCTACAGCATTGTTTTAGCCATCGATTTTCTCCACCTGACGACTTAGTTGCTGACCTGTGCTGAATTATGATTTTGCATAACTACAGTTGAAAACAATTGGAATTACAGATGTATAATGAAAAGATGCTATGGAAGTGGAGGATACCTACATTTATACGAACAGTTACTTTGTCTTGCTTTCACTTCAGAATGGGCATTCTGATGTAGGGAATCCAGAGGTTCCTCCGTATGGCGACCACGTATCTAAGGTTTTTGCTTTTTCACATTAGGCCTATTGTAATACTGTGGAAATGCTGCATGTCATTAAATGAAATTTTATGGTATAGTTTTGCAGTTGTTGCTGATAATACTCTGAAAGCACACATGAGAACCCATACTGGAGAAGAAGCATACTTTAAGTAAAGTCTTTCGTTCTGGATTCAACTACTTGACAACTTTATTGCTGAATATAATACGTCTGCTGGACTAGTTATTTAACAGAGAGGTTAGCGCTACATCGTTTTGTGAGATTATTTTAGACTGATGATATTGTCGTTGCTTTCATGATATATTTAGTAATAGAATTAATTAGCTTATTCTACTTAGATTAAGTGTTGGACGTTATCGGCAATCCTCCGAAGTCCGGTCCCAAATTATTTCACAGCATTTTTCTCACCGTCACTTTACAAACCGCGGTAAACCCGTAGTTTAGGTTGCTAAATTATTTTTTATCGTAAAATTAAATTGGAAGCTGGATTGAAGAAAAAAATAGTTTCGCTAACTGGAAGTGGGATTGATGAAACCATTTCTATGTTTAAATAGAAGTTGGTATGATGGAAATAATTTTTATCGTAAATAGAAGCTGGATTGATGAAACTAAGTTTTGATGCAATAGAAGCTGGAATAAGGAAAATAATTGTTTCCGTAAGTCGAAGCTGGACCCATGAGAAAAGTTCTTTGCTTAAATAAAAGTTCCATTGATGTAAAATATTTTTCTGGTTAAATAGAAGTTGGGTCATTTTTTCATTAAATGGAAGCTGGATTGATTAAAATTAATTCTCCATGAAATGGAAGCGGGATTGATGATAGTTATGATGGACATCGGTAGAGTGCTTACTTACCAACGTCACGTACGGCATTGAAGACATTCAAATAATTTAACAACCTAAACTACGGGATTACAAAATGGCTTCAATAATGACGTCATTCTATATAAGGGTGAGTAAGTAAGCATTGGAGAAGCATATCTATGTGATAAGCCATGCGAGATAATTTGGGACCGGACTTCGGAGGATTGCCGGCGTTAGGCCTATCCTTTGTCATTACGAAAGATAAATGTGTAGGCCTAATCAAGTTTGTTATATATCCTGTAAATTTTGTGATTTGTTGTGTTTAATGATTTTTATGTTACATTTATTTCTGTGTTTAACCTCGAAATAAATTTGCACATACGGTACTTAAATGTCTATTAATGGAATATAGGCCTATTTGTTTAATACGCTGAACTTGTATAAGTCACATCGATATTTTTCATAAATGTTCAACTGTATTATATCCATGCACGAAACTAATGTAAGCATTCTTACTGTAGCCTAAAGTAGTTTTAGAGTAAGGCTTTAATGGCAAATGACGCATGTAGCGTACATTCACATGGTTGCTTAGTAAAATCGCATTGAGTTTAAGATCCTGATGGGACGCGTAATTGTCTAACAGTCTGCCAGCTCCAAGCGTCTAAGCATCTCTACGGCCGTCCAAACTTTCAAAGCAGGGGCTTCTATCCCTATAAATGGCGCGCGCAAGTTGAGCCCAGTGAAAAACAGGGGGAAATGCAGTGTTTCATTAGAGTCCAAAAAGAGGACGTATTTAAGCGCTGATCTAGAATTTTTTTGGACGTAGCTCATGTATTTCGGCTATTAGCCTGCACCGAAAAGTTTGGACGATTTGAACGTTTTTTACGGCCGTAGCCTAAACAAGGCAATTTGGGCGTTAACGGAAACACTAGGGAAGTGTTTCTTTCAATTGTATCACACTTTCTACAAGTTACATAGTCTTCACACACAGTCCTGTGCAATGCCCTGTGGAGGCCGACTGATGAAAGAAATCTCGACATAAATAGAAGTTGGATTGATAATACTTTAGCAGACGAAACCTATGAATTACATGCACATTTATCTAATCAGAAATTTGCTAAAATTCACGTCGGCAATTATGGGATCTGGGAGAGAGGGAGAAGCCCGGCTCGCGTGTTTTGGATTCCCACTCTTGTAAAAAAACTATCATTAATATTCATAATTATAATAATTATTAAGCCTACCATGATAGGTCAACGTGACATGCCACGTTACGCCAGCTAAGGCGCTATCAACAATCATTAATATGCATAATACTAGCTTTAGATGCAAGGATAAATATGGCATCCATGACTATAACCATAGAGATGTATAATATATAAATATATCACTAGAGGGATGATCGGCCGTTATTTTTGAAGCCGCCGATTCAAAACATATACCTCAAGGGTCAAGGTCGTTTTTGCAACTGTTTCGGTTAGAATGACATGGATTATGCACAGTATTGAGAAATCGACGTCATCATCGAGGTTTATTGCGTGGACACGTCACCAGCAGAGGCGAAAATCTGTACATAACTTTTGGGGGGACAGGGACGGGTGGAGAAAGTTTATAAGGAGGGGGCCAAATGGTCGTCCGAAGGACGATCGTTGAGGCGCGCAGCGCCGAGTAGAGGGGAGGGGGAGGATGTTCCCCTCCCACTTAAAATTTTTTGAATTTCCACACTGCAATGGTTGCATTTTAGGCTATCATGTGAACAAATTGCTCTATTATTTCAAAACTGAGAGGAAGCAGATGTTACTCGTAGCTAAGATGGCGCTTGAGTCGTGTTTGAGTTTGACTGCAGACAGTAGTAGCCTAGTAGGAAACCAGACATTTATTGAAATTAATATAAAACCTAGAAAATACGTTCAATTTTCAAGATCGCCATAAGCCTTAAGGTATTGTATTGTATTGTATTGTATTTGATCCTTTATAAAGCGCTTCTCACAGCATAAGCCTTTCAGAAGCGTCCCAGTGCGAGATATTCCGAGAGAAAAGGAAGGTTTTAAGGTGATAAAGAGCTAGAGATACTGAAAGTAATTTGTAATTGACACTTCATTCAAATACAAATTACATGCAGTTTTGTAATTGAAATACAATTACAATTACTGGACTTAAAATGTAATTAAATTACAATTACAATTACAGAACTTGTAATTCAATTACATGTATTTCAATTACTGAACAACACTGTCTGTAAACTCTCATTGAATCTGAGCAATATATATCGATGGTTCCAAGTTCAGAGGGTAGCCTACGGACTCGGAAGTCCACGAATCCCTCTTCTGGCCGGCTAAAACGCTGTCGTAGAGCTTTATTGGAACTGATATATATTGTAATACATACCCGTTTTTTTCTTTTTGCTGGAACTGAAACTCAACAATGACTGTCTGAGACGTTTGATTGAAGATGCATTAGAAGTAGAACCCATGACTCGTCAATAATGGGGTCTCAATACAGTGAACAGTGGCTTGATCTTGCTGTCGATTTGAGCCTGTGGTCTGAGACTAAATTTAATATGAAGATTGAAGAACAATATTACAACGATATTAAACCGTTGATCTTATGTGCGTGGCTGCCGACATGCAGTGCTAGACTAAATAAAGAGAAAGACACAAAGACAGAAATGCGGAGACAGACAGACAGACACAGACAGACAGAGACAGAGGAGGCATATGATGCTACAGGCCGACTAGCCCGAGAGCAGATGACTTTATAAGATGGAATCCCGAGGCAAGAGGAATTTTGTGGCCCAACAATTTGCTACACCAGATCATGTTCCAAGCGACAACCGAGCCTTGGAGCTGATGGATGTAATCTGTACAACCCTAGATGATGGATGAGCGCGATGCTAGTTTTCTTTGTAAAACACAGAGACCTTCCGAGCCACATTACAGACGAGAGTTTCTTTGAGAATTGTTAGAAAAAATGTTTAACTTTGGGGGGACAGTCAACACTGCTGTCCCCCCCCAGTTAAAACTTTGGGGAGGACAGTCCCCCTCTGTCCCCCCATGATTTACGCCACTGGTGACTCACCAGTTATGTTAATGAGCGCTAGCTAACGTCATGCATGCTTCATTTCATAGTACAACATTAGCTGTGATAGGCTACACAAAGTAAACATCGATATATATATATTTAGAATGTATATCCGGTGGGTCAAGGTCGTTTGCGATGTGACCTCACTGAGCTGCGAAGGGAATACACGTCATGTTTCCTCTAGCGCTATAATATTATCTCATTGACTATAACCGATGGCATTAGATGACACTTTCTTTCGTAGTAAGCCTATACGTTGTTTAACTAATTAACCTGCTCATTATCTTTATCAGTAGTATCAAAGTAGTCTTGTCATGTTTGTGAATTGCTAGTAAGCCTGTATATTCCCCTATAGAAATGGATAGACGATTGATATGTAATAAAAACATTTTTATACTAATCTTAACTTATATTTGTAGCAAGCTAGTTGGCCTAAATAACTTATCGATACTACGACGGTGATAGGTTAAGCCTGGTCACGTTACAATACCGTTGAAGTAAGTTTGAGTATTCAGCATCAGATATCACGAAACACACATTTCACACCAAAACAGAATTTGGTCATTGATGTGAATAAACTCTTTAATTACTTTTCAATAATACGAAGCTTTCGTAGAAGAAATCTGCGAATGATGTCTTCAAACGGACGATTAGTTGTTTTCTGAGCAGCAAATCCAGTCATTGCTTCTGAATACGGAAGATTGCAGTCGATACAACATCTGACTTTTAAATATTTAGCTAGAAAATGTCTTCCAAGAATATAGTGGCATCTAATGGTTGGACGGTTCATAACAGATTCTGCTAATCCAACAATCCAGTTAAAGTACATAAACACCTCTTCAAAAGCTGGATTGACAGTTGATCCACAATTCTGAATGTCAACTTTCAGCGGTGATAAATAATAACAGAGTGTCCGCAATCCAAGCAAGGACTGTACGTCTCTATCGAAAAAAGAGTCAAAAGGTGGTAACAACAAAACATTCGTATATGCAAACATCTTCAAATCGTTCTTAATAACAGACTCACGAATAATTCGCTCACAAAAATGCAACACTTCATCGTATTGGCGACACTTGTAAAGGTACAAAGCACGATAACAATCTACTGTGTTGCACTGAATACCAAAGTCATTGCGAATCACACTGTAGAATGATTTCAGATTTTCTAAAACATATTCCATCAAAGAATCAATTACTGCTTCTTTAATTATTATGGGATTTACACTTGAAGTCTCGGTTTCTGTAAAAGAATCTGCTCTGCGATAAACGATCTGTCTGGTAGCATTGAAATGAGTCACTGACTTCATCGCAGCAATGAATTTCTTCTTTCTTAAAACCTTCAGATAATCGTCCATAGGAAATTCTGAATCTGGAAAATCATGACAAAAATCTAAACGCGTGGATTTTCTTTCGGCTGATAATACAGTTAAATAATGAGCAAAAACCTCTGGTGAAAGACGCAGATCGAGATCCAGCCGCCCGCCAATGTAATTCAGATTATTGTCTGTGATCATCTTGTGAAGCACACACAATCCAACGATTCTTGCGATATGATCAATAAACAATAAGCAGCCTGCATTTAGTGTTTTCTTGTCATTTCGAGAAGTCTGATCTACGAGAACTGCCGAACAGAAGCGTATTGCTGTTTCGTATTCTGATGTGGCAAAATGGAGTGCAGCCAGATAGGCCAAAGCTGCAGGAGCAATGCCATTCGATTTTGAATCTTCATATTTTAAAGCTTTAATGAGAAACTCCTTTGACATTAGAGACACTAGTTGAAATTCTGATGGGCTATTTGATCCATTTAAATGTACCATGAGACCCTGAGCACGCAGGAATTGAAACCGACTACTTTGTTCTGTGTACGTTTTCGGGAAGTTATGATGCTGTAACCTTATTTTAGGGTGCATCAACATAACTTCGACAAGTTCAACAAAGAGACTGCTCTCCCAAGATATCTCTCCGTAACATAAACCATGTGCAGCATGCAAACTATACAGTGCAATCGCAAAGTACCCGAAACACAAGATCTTTTCTATTGCTGGAAGAAATGGCATTATAATCGCTTGTTTGGGATTAGATCTTGGTTGTTGTTCTAATTTTAAATACTTGCGCAATCCTGAATAATAGCCGCTTTTAATTGCACGACCACAAGTCTGATTAGAATTTGAGATACTGAGAGAAAGTAGTAAATCCAACATTTTTAATTCAAACTCTTTCCGAAATTCAAGGAGAGGCAGCAAACAATCCATGAAGCCTCGCATAACTTTTTTGGTTTTCCGATCTTCAAAATGTGTCCGAATGATTGGTAGTATGTAATTTTCCACGAACCAATGAGAAAGTTTGCCAGAGTTTAGGAATTCATTTATTCGTCTTTTGATCTGGTGAAGAATTGCGGAGTTAAATGGCTCGCGAAATAGATTTGCTTCCGGAATAAAGAAGTTCGGACAGTATCTGATCTTTTTAGCCCCATTCTTGACAGATTTTTTAGCAACTCAGAGCAAATTATAATTACAGAAAAGGAATTCCACCATTCCTGTTGCATCTTTTCACAAGTCCATAACATCAACGTCTTTAAATGATACGGACAGAGAAATTCATCCTCCTTTGGACAATTCTTTTGTATCAATTCCTTCTTTACAAAGAATCTCAAAGCAAATGATAAACAATCTGTTGAATTTTGAGTTCAACTCTGAAGTAAAATTATTTCTGCGAATGAAAATGATAATCTCCACTGTCCCTTATCGTCTCTGCATGAACGATGTTGAACATAAAACTAAATGACAGCCATTTTGTACAACTTCGGCGATTATACCCATTGTTTGGCCATCCTCGTATTTTCTTAGTCGTGTAGGCCAATTTTTGGCATCTAGAATAAACTGAGGGCAAAAATAAGGCTGTGACCGAATCAAGTTCCCAAAGTTATTTTTGAATCTATTTGAGATTTAATTGCTGGCCCACAAACAATGCTTGGCAGTGCATCGCCATTCGATACTAACTCTTGATTGAAATATTCTGGATTACTTGATACAACAAAAGCCAAGTCTAGCAACAGGTATTCACCTGAATGAGCTGTATAGTTAAATTCGTACGTTTTGCATATCCAGTTATAGTTCATTTCACCCAATTCTCGTAATCGAACAAAACCTGGATACTTATTATGTGACTCAATCGTGAAAAACCTAATGCTTTCAGATAGACCACTCATATCACTTGGCAACACTGGAAAATCACCAGTGCAGGCCAACCGGTCAGTGTAGGTAAATAACTCATCATAGTCGTCGATGCACGTATTCAGTGGTAGAATATAGAACTCATTAAGGCTGCCACACGGAATCGAATACTGGTTTGATGCAGGCCACTGTGACATGGCTAAGTCATGCATGCAATCATAAACAGTATAAAACGATTTTGGAAGCAATTGGCATGTGCTAACGATGAACATAGAAGCCTTTTCTTCGATCGATTTAGCTGCATGGTCCGTCATCTGTAATTGAAAATACATAATTATCTCCTACCAGATTAATCGTCATCATCGTCATAATTATTATGTCACTTTCATCATTGCCATTATCATCATAGTCATCTTCATCATAATCGTCGTAAGTATTTTAAGTTTTAAATTCTAGTTGTCACCCAAATCAAGTTGTAACAACCAACTTAATCAGTCACATTTTGGACGATCGTGTTCTGAAGACATCCTGGGCTTACTTTCATCTATCTAAAAAAATCACAATCATCAGTGTGGCAAGTAACCTTTACTCAAATATACGATTACAAACTCAGGTAATTAAAATTTAATTAAATATAATTATTATGCGAAGCAATCTCTACCTACTGGTCAACGTCTGTCACTGAAAAATCTTAAAACGTTGGACTCCATAATGTGCTGGCATCCAGTTGAATAAAGCAACCAACGGAGACATAGAAGTTGATTAGGTTCGTTTTATTGGAAGTCATTGGTGTGACATTTCATGAACTTCTCTTTCTACAAATCTTCATTTGAGGTCAATAAATGACAAATAAATGTGTGAAATCCAACCAAACAATGGATGTCGGTGTCGAAATGAGAGGCAAGCACATCTACATTTTCTGCAGCATTTACTCCGTTCAGCAACATTTTCATTTTTTTTTAAACGTGCTTATTTACAATAGTTAACTAGACTACTCCCACCCGCAAAGACACCGCGCTGTATTAAGTGTAGTCATACATGCATACCAACGTACTTACTTATTTATATATAGCTGTTGTTTTAGGCTAGCACTTTAAGATTATAAATTACTAATGTTTAAATACAGAAAACCCTGGGTATTAGGCATTACGATTCAAGTAATTAACCCTGTTCACCTTTTACTAGGCCTATGTAATTTTTACTACAGAGACTCATCTGGCTGGAGGGTTGGATAGCTGACGTAATTCAGGAGGCAGTTGATTAAACAGTGTCGGAGTAGCTTGGCCATAGATCAAGTGTCAAATTATAAGGATGAGATGAGAGGAGAGGTACAGGAGTGTGACTCCCAAAAGGACCGAGGGTTGAGCGGATTGGTTGTATTGCAAACTCAATCTAGCAAAAACTGAGTTCCTATGGTGCACCACCCTCAGGCGTTATTATTATTATTATTATTTTATTTTTATTATTTTATTTTTTTACCCGAGGTATCAAGGATCCCTCAGGATTTATGAAAAATTGCTATAAGGAGCAGGAAATTTGTCTGGAGGGTCAGGCCTCGTCTTCAGGGTTTGCAGGAAAAGTGCCGTTGATTGCGATTATTGCCTATTATTATTATTATTATTATGTATTATTATTATTATTATTATTATTTTTTTTATTGCCCTGAGGTACTTCATTCCCCCAGGGACTTATAAAATTATAAAAGCAATGTGTATTTCCGCTGCTGCTCCCGGCGTTATAGAAGTCAGATGTATATACATGTATATATATTATTATTATTATTATTATTATTATTATTATTATTATTATTATTATTATTATTATTATTGGTTGCTGCTATTATTATTATTATTATTATTATTATTATTATTATTATTATTATTATTATTATTATTATTATTATTATTATTATTATTGGCTTGGCCATTAATACATACCGACAAATTTATTTCTTCACAAAGCCAACAAACTTATGTACAGACTGATTAAAAAGTAACTGTTTCAATATTGATTATAAGCTGTCATTCTCCTTATTCTCATTATTATTAAATATCGGCCAAAGTACCCAAAACAGAAAGAGAGTTTCCAATTTGTAGGGCCACTGATAGGCGTTGTAGTAGATGACTGGTTTTACGCTGGTCGCCTGTCGCCGCTGAGATCTTGCCTCCAAGTTTTCGAACAAACTGCAGTGATCTTGTGTGCTGTGTTCTTGCAGTTTCGACTGCCAAGCAGGAAACGAAATGATGTTCGATTGTGAGATAAAGCAGCATATTTGGATTCTTTATTATGAGCTGCTTTTTCCGCTGCTGCACCTGCGTTTTGCGATGTTAGATGTTCGTAGGATGCAGCGAAAGTGTCTGGTTACCGTCACAGTCCCTACGCATAATTATAGGGTATTATTATTATTATTATTATTATTATTATTATTATTATTATTATTATTATTATTATTATTATTATTATTATTATTATTATTATTAATCATCATCATCATCATCATCATCATCATCATCATCATCATCATCATCATCATCATCATCATCATCATCAATATCATTATAGAAAGTCGCTAGACGTGCCTATAACATACCGGTGAAATACGTGTTATTTCTTCTTTGTTTCTCTATTACAAAGTCCCAATGTCTACAAAAACAAGACAAATGAAATCTAAGCAATCCTCGTATACGATAAATTGCCTAGGTTAAATCCCTTTGACTGGCAACCGCGCTTTATTAAAGCGCGCATACATACATGCATACATAAATACATACACACACATACATTAGTTATTACATGTATACATGTATACATACATATATACATATATACGTACATACATACATACATACATACATATATACATACATACATGTGCAAATACATACATATATACGTACATACCATACATATATACATACATATATACATACATATATACATACATACATATATGACTTATATATATACATATATATATACATATACATACATATATATACTTTTATATATACATGCATATATATATACATACATAATATAATATATATATATATATACAAAATAGAAGTTGTATTGATGAAAATTATTTTGCCTAAATAGAAGCTGGTTCGATGAAAAGCATTTCTGCCTAAATAAAAAGTGGGTTGATCAAACGAATTCTTGCCTAAATAGATAAATAGAAGCTGGATTAGTGGAAAGGATTCTGGTAATCCTGGCACTGGCGGTCCCAAATTATTCAATGAAAGAAATCAACAGAAGCCGCCGCTTTCTTATAGTTTCGCTAAAACGTACTATATATTCTCACGAATCCAGCTTCTAACTACTGAAAACATTATTTTCTTCCAGCTTCTATTGAATAGAAAGTTTGTTTCATCCATGCAACCAGCTTGGTA
Organism: Aporrectodea caliginosa; assembly: GCA_020284085.1. Lineage (NCBI taxonomy): Eukaryota > Metazoa > Annelida > Clitellata > Crassiclitellata > Lumbricidae > Aporrectodea > Aporrectodea caliginosa. Next base: position 151,644 of record JACEVL010000261.1, on the reverse strand, counting down.
TCCAGCTTGTATACATATTTACGGAAGAAATTATTTTAATCAATCCAGCTTCTATTTCAACACAGGAATGTTTTCATCAATCCCACTTCCATTTAGGGAAAGAGTTTTTTCCATCAATCCAGCTTCGATTTAGCGATAAAGTTTTTTCATCAGTCCAGCTTACATTTTAAAGTGACAATATCAAACAACTTTGTCGATTTCTTTCATTGAATAATTTGGGACCGCCAGTGCCAGGATTACCAGGATTCTTGCCAAAGTAGACGTTGGATTGATAAAAATAATAATGCTACAATGGACGAATAATTTACGATGCTAAACTATACGGGTAATCCCGTAGTTTAGGTTGGTAAATTATTTTATATCGTCAAATTAAAATGGAAGCTGGATTAAGCGGAAAAATTGTTTCACTAACTGGAAGTGGGATTGATGAAACCATTTCTGTCTTTAAATAGAAGTTGGATTGATTGGAATAATTGTTACCGTAAATAGAAGCTGGATTGATGAAACTAAGTTTCTGATGCAATAGAAACTGGAATGATGAAAATAATTGTTTCCTTAAGTAGAAGCTGGATCCATGACAATAGTTCTTTGCTTAAATAAAAGTTCCATTGATGAAAATATTTTTTATGTTAAATAGAAGTTGGATATTTTTTTCACGAAATGGAAGCTGGATCGATGAAAAAATTTCTTGATGAAATGAAAGCGGGATTGATGATAGTTATCATGGACATAGGTAGACTGCTTACTTACCAACGTCAAGTACGGCATTGAAGACATTCAAATAATTTACCAACCTAAACTACGGGATTACCAACTATACGTTTACCAGTATTTCCGTAAAATCATCCAACTTCTAGTTTCAATTGTGGATATTTTCATTACCAACGGAAAGCACAGGGCTGAAAACATAACATTATATTAGTTCAGAAACCTAAGCAACGGTTTACCGGACTTTCAACTGTGATTGCAACTCCGCCACTGCACGTCCGTGCCTTAGTGTCAGGCAGTACCAGTCCCAAGCCTGGATGAAGGAGCAGGAGGACGTTAATGATCTTTGCTATCACACAGTGTCGTTAAACTAAAACTACTACATGTAACTGACTGTGATCGCCTACAAGAGGCTCAAACATTAAGCTCGAACCATTTCATTAGCCACAGCAACAATGATCGAGTTCTGCATTATAACTGTTTCAGAGGATTAAATTTCAAAATTATATAAACTAATTGCTTAAATCTTACCAGTCAATGTATTATTAGTGATGTATTTCAACGACAATCTGAATTTAACTTCCATCGTACAAAATGGCGAGCGATTAAAGAGTTAGGTTCTGAAGATAACTACGCTGACTGGATAAAGTATATTCTGCCATCTAGTGAATAGCTTAGAGTGCTACCTCAACTAGTTGAAAAATTCACAAACCTTGGAAAAGACAATGTGCATTGACATAATAATAATAATAAAATAGCATTTTGTGGCATCTAATTACTTGCAGGAAGAATCTTTGTGACCATGTTGCTGGATCGCGGACTCGTCCTGACACATTGCCCGAATATTAGGGCCTACTAATTAAAAAGTGATGCCCGCCGTTTGTAGATTCAAAAACATGCCTTAAAATGGAGGCTTAAATCTTGAAAAGAAATAGTTAGCTACGAAACTCTGCTGACTCAAACGACGAATGGATCTTCATGGCCTACAAGTGACTAAGGTCATCAGACATCAGAAGACACGTAACACGGAACTTAGGCTATTGACATAGATTTCGAGCAATAGGCCTACCGCTCTTCATTCATAGACAATGAACGAAGGCCGTTGACGTCAATACAAATTATTTTGACCGTTACACAGCGTTCATTTGGCATAATACAGACTTGAAAACTCAATTTTCTTATAGGGTAATTTAAAAGTCGACGATAGTAGCCCTTGGCGGACAGAAGTTTTCGCTTAACAATTTTTATAACGATACAGTTCTCGTCTAAAATAGCCTACCTTTAACAGGATGCATCAGACGCTATATAAATTCAACATCTTAATTTATTGTGCCTTTATTGGCCCTGCACTATTAAACCAGCTTCCTCCTTTGACACGTTCCTGTTTATTAACTGGTGGGCCAATAGCCAAGACACCCGCCTTAGCATCTGCTCTGATCCTCTGGAAACCGGACTCGGACCTCCCTCGGACAACTATTTTGGACAACCCCTCTGACTAGACGCAGCGCTCGTGAATAAGCTGGTGCCCTGCGCTTGGCTTTCGAGTGGCGCTTTAGAAGTTTGGAGATTACGATTACGATTACCTCTGCCTATCGTCTAATAGCTGTGCTCTCTTTGAAACGGAGCAACCTCTGGCGACGAATTTAATATACTCAGGTACAAAAGAAATTTTGCGACTTCTAACGGTGACTACTCGTTGGCAGTCTCGACCAACTCCACGGCGCGGTATTCGCCTCCCCTCCCCTCCCTCGTCAGCGCCCCTACCGACGTGTCTGGTTGTCGCTATGGTGTAGTGGCTAGAGTGCTGAACTGTCAAATATCCAAAGACTGAGATGTAACATGGCGAGTTCGGTCCACTATCAAATAAGACTGGACACCACCACAACCCACTGGACCTCGCGACACAGAATAAGACGACTTTGCGGCACAGATGAAGAACACTGACGACCATGTACCACAACCAAACGAAGGCTCCCATGGCAACGGCCCACCAAGAAAACCCCCGTCAACCAGAAGCCCAGCCAACCCCTACATCAACCCCCACAAGATAATAAGACTAGTAGAAACACCGTTCTGGAGAACAACGAAGTTGATGCACAAAACCACTATACCATCTGTACCAACTAATTAGAGTTCCAGGCAACCACGAGAAGGACAAATTCAATAATGCTCCAAGTTCAAAGGCAAGCAGATACTAGGATGCAGTGGGATACTGATTGGCATCGCACTAATCAAATACTGCAAATATCCAACGACGGAGGTGGGACATAGCGAACACAGGCCGCATTTAAACAACCCTGGTCAACCTCACCCACCCACCCTCATCCCCCACCCCACAATTTCGCCTAACCTCTCCTCACATTACCCCTTACGTCACATCACCTCACCAACGGAAGGCGACGACAAAAGAAAACATTCCAACAGGAAAATCACTTAGAATTAAGATGAATACGCAGAGGAAAGAACAGTGACCAAGAAGAAAGAAAGAAGCCACAGAACAAGCGGTTCTAGACAGGACTTGGCAAATATCATACCGTCCAATGACAGGCGACTTCTCATACCGACCAATCACATACGACTTCTCATATCGACCAATCACAGACTAGCAGCAAAATCAGCGTGAAAAATAAACATCAACACGTCGAAGTTTAAATAATTCTTTACCTAAATGGAAGCTGGATGACAAGAATAATTGCGCAAATGGAAGCTTGATTGGGTCAAATAACTGCGTAAATGGAAGCGGGATTGGGTAAAATAATTGCGTAAATGGAAGCGGGATTGGGTAAATTAATGGTAATCCTTCAGTTTAGGTGCCAAAGTTATTTTGCATTAATGGTATCCATTGAAATTGCAGTTTATATTTTCATCAATCCCACTTCTATTTAGCATGAATTCGTTTCATCATTCCCACTTCCATTTAACGTGCATTCTTTTCATCAATCACACTTCCATTTAAGCAAATAATTATTTAGATTAATCCAACTTCAAGTTTCACGGTAAACTATTTTCGTCAATCCAGCTTCCATTTACGTAATTATTATACCCAATCCATTGAACTTCCATTTACGCAATAATATTATTCCTGTCTATCCCGCTTCCAATTAAGTAAAGAATTATTTAAGCTTCGACACGTTGATATTTATTTTCCACGCTGATTTTGTTGACAAGTCGTCTGTGATTGGTTGGTATGAGAAGTCGTCTGTGATTGGTCGGTATGAGAGGTCGCCTGTGAATGGTCGGTATGAGAAGTCGCCTGTCATTGGACGGTATGATATTTGCCAAGTCCTGTGTAGAACCGCTTGTGCCACAGATAGCGAGCTGTAAAAACACTTCACAATAATATTATTATAGCCTATAGGCCTACTATCATGAACACTGCAGAGTAAAATTCCAAAGGAAATTCATCCTCTATTAATATGTAACAAGGCAGTGGATTGGAGCAAACACAACTCCGCCGCGCGAGCAATGGGAAAGCCTACCTCTGAGGTTTTCTGATTGTGTAGCCATGTTATTACTTTGGCCGACAGCTCACCTCTCTTGGATCCTATACATGTAGCTTAGGATATGTAAACCGTACTTTGTTATGACGCCAATCATCTTCCATATGACGGCTAAAACAAACGTATTAATCGGTCACTGCTTGTACTCTAGTAGCGCTAGTCCCAAGTCCGGATAATAGAGGAGGGCGACGCTAATGATCTTTGTTATTACACAATGTCGTTAAACTAATATAAATTTGTTAGTTGCGTTTTATCGCCAGATCCCACTGCCAGTCATTGTACGCTGTCACCCATTTCTGTGCCATTTGATGTTTATGGGTGCATTATAATTGTAAAGGTATGACCCGTTTGGTGCGCTATGGTGCAAAGTCCTGGACTGTTACCCGAGAGATCGGGGTTCAACGCCCCGCCATGGCAGAATTTTTTTAAATGTCCGCTCCACCTGCGCCCCCTAGGCCCTAGCCAACGCAACTATTATGAGTGCGCTGTCAGTCGGAAGATCACGGAAGCCAAAATTTCATCTTATAGCCCATATGCACAATTATTTACATTAGTTGGTAAAGGATTTGTATCAAATTAGACTCATTGAACTCTGGTCGTTAAATGTCGTTAAACCCTCGGCTATATAGCTAGCGGTGTCTGGCGTCGGTGAATTAGCTGGTCTCCCTGACGTGGCTTGTGTGGACGCTGAGAAATTTTCTAAGAATTACATTTACATTTACATCGATGTAGGCCTGTCGATTCCTTAGACACATTTATATTAAACATTCAAGCGCCTTCGATGGATCTTAAGAATTCGTCAGTCGCGTTTTATTGCAACTGTAACTCTAGAAGGGCGACGCTAATGATCTCTTTTATCGCACAGTGTCGTTAAACTGAAACTACCTCTACTATTGCCACTGCACAAAGATTGAACTGACAGTGAAAGACTCGCAGAGATGAGCAGAACGGAAGACGCAGCACTTGTATTAAGCTTGCTCTTAACGTCTCATTGTAAGTAGCGCCTTGACTATTATGGAGATTATGATATCAAGCTTTTGGGGTTATCCCGTAGTTTAGGTTGGTAAATTATTTGGATATCTTCGATGCCGCACTTCACGTTGGTAAGTAAGCAATCTACTTATGTCCATGATAACTATCATCAATCCCGCTTCCATTTGATAATTTAAAAAAAATCATTCCAGCTTCCATTTAATGAAAAAAATGACCCAACTTCTATTTAACCAAAAAAATCTTTTTCATCAATGGAACTTTTATTTAGGCAAAGAACTATTCTCATGGGTCGAGCTTCTACTTACGGAAACAATTAATTATTTTCTTCAATCCAGCTTCTATTGCATCAGAAACTTAGTTTAATCAATCCAGCTTCTATTTCCGATAAAAATTATTTCCACCAATCCAACTTCTATTTAAATACATACGGAATATAGGCCTATTTGTTTAATACGCTGAACTTTTATAAGTCACGTCGATATTTTTCATCTATTTTCAACTGGATTATATCCCTGTACGAAACATCCTTACTGTAAAGTAGTTTTACAGTAGGCCCTAATTATAGTGGAGGAACGTGCCTGTGCATTTTTCTTCCGTCATTTCAAGTTGACGTAAAAGTTTCGTTTTCACTACCAATTTGAAGGTAATGGTCTGTAGATCAATATTCGTCCGAGGGGAAAGCATGCAGATAAAAATGAAGGGTGGGGGCTCGAAAACCCCCTATTGGAAATATGTGTATTTTTTCCAGTCATTTCAAATAGATGCAAACGTTTCTTTTTCGGTACCAATTTGAAGGTAATGGTCTGTAGATCAATATTCGTCCGAAGGGAAAGCATTCAGATAAAAAAAAGAAGCGTGGGGGGTCGAAAGTCCCATCCAGCCTATGCAAAACATGTGTATTTTGCTCCAGTCATTTCCAGTAGATGCATAAGTTTCGTTTTTTCAGTACCAATTTGAAGGTAATGGTCTCTAGATCAACATTGGTCCGAGGGGAATGCATTCAGATTAAAAAATGAAGCTTGTGGGGTTCGAAACCCCCCTCTGTTCTTTGCGAAATATGTGGATTTTGCTCCAGTCATTTCAAATCGATGCAAAAGTTTCTTTTTCAGGACCAATTTGAAGGTAATGGTCTATGGATCAATACTGCTCCGAGGGGGAAGCATTCAGAAAAAAAAATAAAGGGTGGGGGTAAACATCATAAAAGGAATGTATACAGAAAGCAGGTGTGCAGTGAGAACGGAGGGAAACTAGGAGAGTGGTTCGAGATTGTCACGGGCGTGCGTCAGGGCTGCATTCTGTCACCGCTGCTATTCCTGCTAACGATCGATTGGGTGATGAGACGAAGCACAAAAGAAGGGGAGTGTGGCCTGAAGTGGGAAGAAGAGGGAAAGCTGGCGGATCTGGACTTTGCAGACGACATAGCGCTACTGGAGGAGTCTTGGGAAGGAATGAGAAAACTCACAGACAGTGTGGAGAGAGAGGCAGGTCTGGTCGGACTGAGGATCAATACCACCAAAACAAAGATTATGAAAGTAGGAAAATGGACAATGACTGAAGACATCAAAGTTGGAGAGGATGTACTGGAGGAGGTGGAACACTTTTGCTATCTGGGGAGTATGATTTCAAGCAATGGCAGCTGTGATAAGGAGATTGGAAGCAGATTGGGAAAAGCCAATGCCACATTTGGAAGGTTGAACAATATATGGAAGAACAAAGGACTCAGTCTGACAACAAAAACAAGATTGTACAGAGCTTTGGTATTGACAGCGTTGCTATATGGAGCAGAGACATGGTCTATGACAAAAGTCAATATGAAGAAACTGGAGGCGGCACACCATCGCTGGCTGAGAAGATTACTGAAGATCACTTGGAGGGATAAGGTCAGAAATGAGGAAGTAAGAAGAAGAACATCCATGGAGAAACTGGAGGACATGCTGAAGAAGATGCGGTTGCGCTGGTTGGGGCACATACATAGATCGGGAAAGGAGAGAACGCTAAGGCAGGCACTAGATTGGACTCCGTCGGGATGGAGAAGAGGGCGAGGAAGACCCAGAAAGACGTGGAGAAGCACGATCACTCAGGATCTGGAAGGCGGCGGAATGGCGTGGGACGATGCTATGCTGGACGCGGAAGACAGGATAACGTGGAGAGGCTGTGTCGCCCGATGCGCTGCCAGCGCGAGGAAGGACTAAGGTCTAAGGTCTAAGGGTGGGGGTTTGAAATCCCCCGGCCTATTATAAATATGTAAACTGCTGCATTGGGACTCATTCCTCCGCGTCCGGGCTCCGGCTCCGATCGCTTGCGAAGATTGATCTCCGTGTACGGAGGATGAGGACGCGCTTCGGTGATCGTGCTTTCTCGGCCGCCGGTCCTCGATGCTGGAACAGACTTCCTCCTGCTATTCGATTGACCGACTCATTGGACTCTTTTAAATCCATGCTAAAATCACATTTGTTCGCCAGGGCTTATCCCGACTGTTGTTAGTTGTCTTGTAAGGCGCCCTTGTAACGGCATGGCCGTGTTACGGCGCCATATAAATTGTCGTAATTATTATTTTATTAGTGACTACAATCAACAGTTGAATATTATGCATAAAACCTCAGTAAAACAAGATGAAATAGTCTGATCAATATTACTTAACACATCATTGATATAAGTGTCAATTCATTCTAGATGGTACATTTTTGCACTTAAAAGTTGAAAGTCAAAACATTCTAACTAAATAAACTTTGTTGCTTTGTTAAGTGTGATGAAACCAGAAAAATGATGATACTACACATAAAAGCAAAACCAAGTTATTATTTATCCAGTATGTTGTTCTTGCTCAATTGCCTCAGTTACGAACAGCGAGAGACTCGTAGAACGGTTTACAATCATTTGGCAGAAAAGCGCAAAGTTTGAGCAGGTCTTCCTTCTTGTTTTTGTCTACCCCCAGTGGTGCGGTATACGCGTGTGTTAGCTCCATATTACTGAAATTGACATTCCTTCCCCTCTTCTTGTAGACAACCGCTTCACTCACTCCTCCAATTTCGTTGGAAAACGAAACTGCTACATCGCGCGCATCGTCTCGGCTGTAGATGATAGAGTGCTTTGTTATGATGCCTGCAAAAGCGTTGCCACGCATCACAGTGTTAACTGCACTCCAGTCATAGATATTTTCTCTGTTCAGAGAAATAACTTTATATGGCATTTTTGGTCTAGCGGTACGTGCGGCCTCCTCGTATTGACTGGGAAGATGAATATCTCGCTTTCGAACTTTGTTTTCAATTGAGCTGTGAATAGCATCGCATTCCATCTGCGAGTGGCCAGATTCAAAGTACTTTTGTTCGACTTTTTGCGTATTCACACTCCTGCTGAGAAACACAATTATCATACTACACACCACCCTGTTTCTATTCTGCCCTGCACAAGTATCACTGTATACTGTTATCTGCTCAGCGCCCTTTTTATCTTCTTCAACCAGCCAATGGTATAAAGCTGATGCAATTTCATTGGCTCCTCTTCCGGCCTCTGACTCTGTCCACATGTAGCAGCTCCCTTCCTTTGTTCCCAAGTTATAGAAAGTTAGATTATACATGCTAAGTTTTCGCAAATAATATGCTGAACCCACTGATAACTTCGGAACGGTAAGAACTTGTTCAAGGTCCATTGCTGCGCATATTTTGCTATCAGAAGTGCCTTCTTTATCGATAATCTTGCTCGTTCGGGCTTGCTCTTTCCTTCGAATATGTGCAGCGTATTCCGCTTGTTCCTCTGCTGCTAAAACACCTCCATTTGACTTCTTGCGCAACTCAAACTTACAACACGAATCACATGTGTCCTTCGATGGCTTATGAAATCTTAGGTTGTAATCATTCACAAACACAGATCGATACACACTCTCGTGTACGACCTCTTTTGCCTCACTCATGCACTTGTCCTTATATAATCGATACATGGCAGAAATGGTCAAAGCTCCCTCGAGATACTTACACACTCTGGTTGAACGACAATAATGACTTTCCACGTGTGGAAATGACTCAATGTGTAATTTGACTTCAGCCAAGGAATCTGGCTTGGTTTTGTTATGACCCCCTCGTTTTTCATTTACAGAACCTCTGCCTGGTGTTGCGCCACGAATGCCAATTTTGTGTGCTTGACGTACCATTGCGGCTGATATGTCCAACGTATTTAGAAAGAAATTTTTACACACACTCACTCTCTCGTTCTCTATATTGGGCAAGAAAAAGTAATATGAATGATTTCGTGGTTTACTCTTACCACAGTTATTCAGCTTGGTTCTGGTCGATACAACCTGCTTCTCAGTATTGCTACCAACAAAATCATGTCGTCGTTCCTTCAAACCCATTTCCCAAAAAGCTTTGTTTATCTTATCCTGTTGCTGCTCATCAATTTTTGTACTACACTTTCTCCTGCACTTTTCTGCCATGCACATACCTCTTACTACTCTCTTCGAGGTCTCTGGCATATTGGTAATTTTTTTCTTGCGTTTAACTTGTTCTCCACAATTGTAAGCTTTTTTCTGCACGAATCGTTTCCATTCCAGTTCATTTCTTTTACGCTTCCGGGTCTTCTTATGCTGAGACTCAGACTGGTCTTCAATTGCAGACACTGGGGGCGGAGGCTGGTTGATATTGTCCAGAATGGCATGTAGAGACTGGTCGACACCGGCCAGCAAAGCAGGTTGAGATTGGTCGACAGCGGCCAGCAAAGCAGGTTGAGATTGGTCGACAGCGGCCAGCAAAGCAGGTTGAGATTGGTCGACGGTGTCCAGAATGGCATGTAGAGACTGGTTGACATTGTCCAGAGGGGCATGTAGAGACTGGTCGACAGCGGCCAGCAAAGCAGGTTGAGATTGGTCGACAGCGGCCAGCAAAGCAGGTTGAGATTGGTCGACGGTGTCCAGAATGGCATGTAGAGACTGGTTGACATTGTCCAGAGGGGCATGTAGAGACTGGTCGACGGTGGCCAGCAAAGCAGGTTGAGGCTGGTCTACTGTGGCCGATGCAGCAAGCGTGAAGTGGTCGGTAACAGGAGGGGATGAGCGTCCAGACTGTTTCATACACGTACCGTCGTCGTTCGACTCATCATCACTGAGCTTGTAATCTTCGTCGACTGCCGAGTTATCTGGATCAATATTGTTTAAGAGTAAATTATGTCCCATAATGATTTTATCTTACCTTGGTTATGCGCTTCAATGTTAATTTGGGTTTGGGTTATGTAGCCCAAACCCAAGCCATAACTTTAACCCTCATTAATTTTAGCCGTAATTAGCAATGAATTTACTCATCGAGGCCATGGTTAGGCTGTTATTGGCAAATTCAGAGTTGAAACATTGGTGCATAATAATGAAGGAGTCATTGTGAGCAGATGGGATGATATTGAGCGATCCAGATTAAGTGAACATCAGATTCTGCGTTAAGGTTTCCTAGTAAATATTTCAAATCCAACGATATCTCGATGTTTGAGTAACTTGCGAATATATTTCGGTATTATTACATTTAATATCAAGCGTGTGGCGACAAGCACATAATATCGCCCGCAGTTACGGATACTCGCGTTTCATTAAATCAAAAGCATGAAATAAATCTTACCTGCGTCAGATTCATCGAGCATGAGCAGTCGCAGCACTTCACAAGCTTTAAATTTGCTTTGCCTATAATTATTTGATCGTGACATTGTTCGAAACTTGCTAAAAAATAATTATTGTCGCGAAAATTAACCAAAATTATCACAAAATATCATCGTTAACAGCCGCCGGAAGTTGATCAGTGGTGAGCAAAAATATTCCAACTACAGTTGAAACAACATTGCTCTCAATAGCCTAATCCGGGATGTTGATGATTTGAGGCAAAAATGTTCTATCTACACTTGGAACAAATTCGCACTATAGAATATAATAATAGTCACAGTTGAAACAAAAGTGCTTCGCTAGATGTCAGTACTGGTATGTGCTATAGAGCTGGAACATTTTTGCACGAAAGATAAATGAATTTACTCAACGAGGCTATGGTTAGGCTGATATTGACGAATTCAGAGTTAGAACATTTTTGCTTTTAGTGGACGAATGCATGTCACATGATTTTGTGTACGTGAAACGAACGGACCTATAAACTTTCCCGATTGCGGTGGTAGGCTGTTCAACGTATTTAACAGTGACGACACTAACCCTAACCCCGACTCCAACCGACCTTCACGACGCCAAACCTGAACCTAAATTACCCTCACGACTTCTAATCTGACCCTAAACGATCCTCGATCACGAATCCTAATCTATATAATTATATTCGTTTATTGAGAAAACAATCTAAAAAACACATAAATGATAGCATGAGTGATAATGGATAATTACAGTTCATTAAAAAGTAATTCATTTTTAGAATAAACTAGTAAATTTAGTTTTATAATGATCTGGGAAAATTAAATTATTGAGAGTTGTCCTTGGTTGGGAGAGTACTGATTGTGTGCTCTAGGTCTTAATTGGTGTGATGAGTTGGGTCGGAGTGGAGGTAATAGTTGGCGAAGTACATAATTATATGGGGTTGTGTAATATGGAGAAAAGGAGTTTCGCTACGGCTATAATATTGGCAAGTACAGAGACTGTTGGAATGGATTGTTCTTGGTAACCTAGCGTTTGGCTCTTGTTAGGAGTTTTTCCAGGCGTTGTTTATCGGAAGCCAGGGTAAGACCCCACCAGGATGGGGAGGCATATAGAAGTTTAGCAACGGTAGTGGCTTTGGTTAAATTATGGATGGATGAGGAAAAAAGGCCATTGGTCTTGAGTTTTCTAATAGCATAAAAAGAGGAGGTGCAAGTTGCTGTGATGTGGTCTATGGGCTGTGAGTGTGATATTATCCTAGCTGAAGGATGACAGCCAGTATTTTCAAAGTATAAAGATATCCACCATTTCAAAATTCCAAGTGGAGGTAGCAAGTTCACGTGATAGGCTTTAGCCAATAACGTCATGGGCGTGAATGTAGTACTGGGGTTCCGCTAGCGTCTGTGGCGTTAAATGATCCACTACGTTTTTTAATAAGCCTAAAAGGTCTTTTGCTGTGGCGCGTTAAAATTTATTCGCTAGATGACAGGAAATACTCTCTAAAATTCCAGCTTCATTCTCATTGTAGCGAAACACTTTAATCGTCGCCATTTTGTGTAGATGACAGTTTAACCGAAATATGGAGAAATTCAACTTTATTGCCAAACCAGGTTAGATTCAATTACTCTGTACATATAATATAGCGCACAAACGCATTTAATTAACGGCAGCTAAGTCAACGAGAGAGTTACTAATAATTATAATTGTGGTTTGATCTTAATGTTTATTTTTTTTTGTGGCTTCAAATATCTCCACCACGGAAGCAGAATTAGATCACATTAGTGCCTGGGCTCGCAAATGCAATCTCCACCTAAACCATTCTAAATCTAATGAAATTATTTTGACCAGACCAAATGTGAATCTTGAACAAGGTCCTCCAATTATACGTGGTATAAAAAGGGTCACATCCCTGAATATATTGGGTATCGAGATTTCCGCAAAGTTTGGTTTTTCCTCCCATATCCAAAAGATTTCTGTACGGGCTAAGCAATCTCTCCACGCCCATCGTATTTTAATCTCGCATGGGCTCTTGGGAGTCAGGCTTTATGATGTGGTCCGGTCCACCACTGTCAACCGAATGCTTTATTGTTCCCAAGTGTGGTGGGGCTTCGCCAGCAAACAGGAACGTGACTCTCTAAGTGCTGTGGTCCGCAAGCTGGTACGCTTTGGCTTCCTACCCAAATCGGTAAACCCGTAGTTTAGGTTGCTAAATTATTTTATATCGTCAAGTTGCAATGGAAGCTGGATTAAGGAAAAACATTGTTTCAATAACTCGAAGTGGGATTGATGAAACTATTTCTGTCTTTAAATAGAAGTTGGATCGATGGCAATAATTTTTACCGTAAATAGAAGCTGGATTGATTAAACTTAGTTTTTGATGCAATAGAAGCTGGAATAATGAAAATAATTGTTTCTGTAAGTCGAAGCTGGACCCATGAGAAAAGTTCTTTGCTTACATAAAAGTTCCATTGATGAAAAATATTTTTCTAGTTAAATAGAAGTTGGGTCATTTTTGTCATTAAATGGAAGCTGGATTGATTAAAAAAAATCTCGATGAAATGGAAGCCGGATTGATTATAGTTATGATGGACATAGTTAGAGTGCTTACTTACCAACGTCAAATACGGCATTGAAAACATTAGAATAATTTAGCAACCTAAACTACGGGATTACCCCCAAATCTTTCCCTACTTTTGAGGAACTCTGTAAAAAAGCCGACCAAGACCTTTTTAGAAATATCTTAAATAATCCTGGACATATCCTTCATTACCTACTACCCCCTGTCCTATATACTGGTCATGATCTGCGCCCACGCTCACATAACCGTGTTCTTTCTAGATTTGATTCCCTCACCAGGCGCGGTTTCCTGGCTAGGATGTTGTACAGTTAGGCCATAATGTTTTTTAGTTTTACTATTAACTAACTTTTCCGCTACTATTTGATAACTTTGTATAACTTTGTATGTACAGCGCCGTGCGTTTGCCAGCGTTCAATAAAGAACACACTTACTTACTTACTTACTTAAATTTCACCCATACACGATGGCTGGAAAGTCATTCAGACGAACATCAGACCACTGTCTTGTCTGGACTGCCGCTGAGATCGAGCGTGAAGGGTGATCTGTATGTGCGGAGAACGAAGACATGCTTCGGGGAACGCGCTTTTTCAACGGCTGGCCCCAGCTGTTGGAACAGTTTGCCTCCCACGATCCGTTCAGCCGACTCAGTTGAGTCTTGACTTGAAAGACTCAACTGAGTCAACGAGTTATATTCAAGTCAAGACTCAAGTCTTATCTTTTTTCCAAGGCGTATCTCTGTGCTGTTGTTTGTCAAGGCGCCCTTGTAACGGCATGTGCTGTGTTACGACGCCATAGAAATTGTCGGCGTTATTATTATTATTAATATTATTATTATTATTTTTATTATTATTATTATTATTATTATTATTGTCATGCAACATTCGATGTAACTTGTTTTCTATAACTCATTGGTCTACATGCATAAATAATTCACGTAACGTCGCACAATTAAGCATTAATTTTGCAGTGTAGCATTCTTAGGTAATCCTCTAGTTTAGGTTTGTAAATTATTTCATATGGGCAATTTAGCATGCAAGCTGGTTGATGAATCTAACTAAGTTTTTGATTCAATAGCAGCTAGATTGATGAGCACGCAACACATAACAACACTATGACATAGACGGGGATGAAGTAGGTCTCGGCTGCCACACTTTAGAGCAGGTGTGTGTATGTGTGCTCTAACATGTAGATGAAGTTAAATATGTAAGTAATCTTCTAATTATAGTGAATGAAACTTTGAGAACAAGAGTGATAGGCATTATACATATTTAACTGAGGTATCGGAGCTGCTGTGTATTCAGTGCAGCTGCAGTGTATTTCCGCTACATATTCACTAGCAGTAGACATGAAGACTGTTGCACTATTCTTTCAACCACCAAATGATGCCTGCTATTGATTAACAATGTTGTTGATTTGGATTGGATACATGCATAACATAAATGGTGTTGGATTCATCTGGTGAATTGTTAAATGTGCATGGTGTCTCAGCATTCAATTTTCAAAATATGTACAATCAATGTGGCAATGTCTTCGTGTACTCAGTGTGACTGGGAATGTCAGTCATTTGATACAAAATCAAAGTGTTCTATGTAACATGTGATCTCTGTTTAATACTTTTTTCCAACCATTTGTGGCTATAAATTATAAAAAGGGAAATTATACAAGATTCTCTTATTTTCTAATAAATTACAACAAATTTAAATTCAGTTTTTTCGTAAACTTTACATATTTTACTATAATAATTAATTATTAGTTTATCCAGACGGATTTGACAAATATAGGTCCAGCAACTGAAAACGCTCATTAACCTAGCATGGTTGTAGCTTTTAAATTTGGCCAGAATAGCAATATTTATGATGCTGTTGGCTAGTGATAAGGCTGAAGAACAAGGCATGTTTTCAATAATGTGTTTGGCCATAGTTCAGTGTTTATTAGACCATGAGCCCCAAGTTGAAAGAATTTCCTGCAGAGGAAAACAATGCAGTGATTGTTACAGGGTTATATGTTCATATTATTATTGATGTTTTAGCTATGACTCTGACCAAAGAGAGTCAACATTCTGGAGCTTCTGTAGATTGGACTTTCTGATGCCAGTTAGAATTAAGTTACAGTAATCCATGGGTATATGGCACCTAATTCTGTGCAAGTCAAAAATATTCATGTGTGACAAAACTGACAATTTAAAATACCACTAATATATTTGATAAGGGACGCAGTAGAGTATAGCTACCATCCAGGTTATGAGCAGTATCACAAACGCAAAGTCTTCCAGTTTGAAACATTTTAAATCGTTCAACCTTTTTCAGCTCTAGTGGATTTCCACAGCAGCAGAAATAAAATTTGTAATGATGATAAAGAGGAACTTATTTGCCACCATACAATACTTCATCTCCTCATAGGCAGTGGACAATAGCTGCACAAAAACAATAACTTGTCAAATGAAATTTAAATATAATGTATCATCTCATTAAAAAGATACCCTAGTGAATAACTACCAAGTTATGTACCTATAGTGCTGCGGTATGCCTTTACAGCAAAAGAGAGCAACCCTGAGGGACACCCTGTTTTAGTTAAGCCTTGGTAGAAAATGCCATATAAGTATACTGACTAAGTGCATCGGCATACATGTAGTTAGGGTGAAAACCAATTCAGAGTCATTATCAGAAACCCCAAAACAATGCTTTGCTATCAATGCAATTTAACAAATGAATGAACACACCACCAAAATCAGCAAATGATTCAAGAGGAACAAATGCTGCCATGCTACTCTGATCCATGGAGCACGAGGTGTCATTAGGAGCAAGAAGAGCGTTTTCTGTTGAATAAAACTAATGATATAATTATATGCAGACTGAAAAGGGGATTAGTGAATTAGAGGTTGATATGGAATACACAGATTAGACTCATTAGAGGATAAGTTCATAGTTGAGAGGGATCTGAGGTTAGATAGAATATACAGATGAACATAATTATGTTCTACATATTTCAGTTCCAGATGACATGCAAATCACTATGAGAAAATGAGTAGGAAGACATTATTAGTCAGCTAAAACTGTATTCAGGTCTTTCTAACACCATATATAATGACCTTCATCATACATATTCACTAAATGCAGTAGATTAGAAAAGGGCTGGGCTTGTGTAAAACAACTGTGGAATCACAGTTGGTAGTAGCCTGACATGGAAAATTGAAGAAAAATTACATGCCTGAAAAAAACTTTTAATCTTTTTTTGGAAACAGCTGCACATTCTGCTTCTTATTCTTTCTAGATAAATGAATGAAGCGATGTCATTCTTCTCTATTTGGTGCCTATTCCTTTATTTATTCATATCTCGGCTGTTTCTTTTTCCATCATCCAGTCCAACATTGTATGTCTTGGTCTTCCAGGTTGTTTCTTCCCTTAAATTCTTCCTTCAAGCACTGTCTTAAGGAGCGAATTCCCACATAGTGTGTTGCCAATCCAGTTGAATTTGTCTCAATCAATCAATGAGTACTTTATTGTTCACCAAACAATTCACAATCAGCAATTAGACAGGCAAGACAATCCAGTGACAATGGGAAGATCCAAAGGAACAACAGGTTCCGCTAACAGGGTCGCCCTATTACTAGCAGGCATTACTCAAACATGCTTTACAATTGGTCGTAGTACACAGGTTAATGTCTTTTTTATTTTCTTTGAAAGTCATAAGCTTGTATGAACACAATTAACACAATTTAAAAAAAAACATAGTAAACATAAGGACGCAGTCTGTTTCTGCCGACGAGATCAGTGCACCAAGCAATTCCTTACAATAAAACACAATTTGACATGAATAAGACCATAGGTTATCTAATTAAGTTCAGCCATATAATACGTCTTTAGATTACGTTTAAACAGATATAGCGTTTGGATGCGAGTGAGTTCATTTGGCAAGGAATTCCAAAGTACCGGCCCATAGATTCTAATGCTATGCTGCCTAATTTTAGTACGCATACTGCACTTATGATACTTTTTAGAAGAACGTGTTTGGTGGTCATGAATTTCATAATTTTTACAGAACCATCGGTTAAAGCTTTCAGGTATTAAATTCATGTGGCATTTGTACATAAATAGCCCCACTTGCAATTTGTTAATGCTTTCAATATTCCCAGATTCAGAAATAGATCTTTGGTATGTGCTCTAAAAGGTGCATTACACAAGATTCTTATAGCCCGTTTCTGGAGTGTTGACAGGAAAGCTAACCTAGTTCGATAAGTGGATGCCCATATAAGATTACAATAGGAGAGGTAAGGGTGTATTAGCGAATAGTATAATTGTACAAGCATGTAACGCGGCAGGAGATGCCGGATACTGGAAATAATGCCAATGTGTTTAGCCACCTTTGTCGAAATGTTGGTTATATGGTCTTTCCAGGATAAGAGTTCATCTATGTGGACCCCAAAAATTTAACTGAGGCCACTCTGTTTATACATTGCTTATCAATATCTATAATAATTTTATCGTCGTAATTGGGAGCTAATTTTCTCTTCGAGCAGAAGAGGATGTAGTTAGTTTTTTCAAGGTTTAAGGATAGCTTGTTCGCTTTAAAACAATAACCCACCTTCGCCAATTCAGTGTTTAACTTATTGACTAGTTCAACTAAAGAGTTGTCGGACATGAACACATTAGTGTCATCAGCAAACATAATGAACCAGAGTAATGGTGAAGCGTTCACAATATCATCAGGGTGGGCCAAAAAAAAGTGCTCCTTTACGCATTTTTGCTGATATTTCGGCCAAAAGTAAGAATTTTTAAATCACGTTTTATAGGCTTAAAGGTAATTCATATCTACGTATAATGGCCAAATTTCAAAGAAAATTTTCAAACAGAACAAAAGTTATATCACTTTTAGTGAGTCCACCCACTGTTTTTGATGATTCAAAAACCTAACGCAGCAAAAAGCAACAAAAAACGATTTTACTAAGTCATTTGTCAAATAATTGTTATCAAACAAACTTGATATTGCCAGATACATATTATTATTATTTAGAACAGAAACGGGATACCAGCGTAGCTGTATGTCACTGTGACGTCACTTAGCAAGAAGACGATCAAGTTGCTAAATAAAGAATTTTTCAGATTAATAATTTTTTATTGAAACAATGAAAATTTCTAAAATATGAAGATGGGCAAGGTATCAATTACAGACAAAATGCGTATGCAGACACTTCATGAGCAGGGTCTTTTCTTTGAGCTAAAGCTCTAATCGCCACTTGCCCTGATAAACAGTGGAAGCTGAGTAGGCCTACCGTTAAAAAATATGCCCCCGCATTGATGAAAGGAGATCGGCTCTGGATCGTCGTAAAGGAAGTGGAAGGCCCAAATCTTCCGCACTCCAAAAAATGGTTAATTACGTAAGGGGAGCTATGCTGGAGAAATATCACAATCTGCGATCAAAGCCAAAAACGATAAGAGAATTGAAGGTCGCATTGAAGTTGATGTGGGAAGATTTACCTCTGGAACCCATCAACAAAGACATCAAAACTTTACCAAAAGACTCAGAACATGTATGGGTACTGGTGGTGGACACATTGAACTCAAGTTGTGAAACAACGATCAAGTTTGTTTGATAACAATTATTTGACAAATGACTTAGTAAAATCGTTTTTTGTTGCTTTTTGCTGCGTTAGGTTTTTGAATCATCAAAAAACAGTGGGTGGACTCACTAAAAGTGATATAACTTTTGTTCTGTTTGAAAATTTTCTTTGATATTTGGCCATTAAACGTAGATATGATTTACCTTTAAGCCTATAAAACGTGATTTAAAAATTCTTACTTGTGGCCGAAATATCAGCAAAAATGCGTAAAGGAGCACTTTTTTTTTGCCCACCCTGATGATATTGTGAACGCTTCACCATTACTCTGGTTCATTATGTTTGCTGATGACACTAATGTGTTCATGTCCGACAACTCTTTAGTTGAACTAGTCAATAAGTTAAACACTGAATTGGCGAAGGTGGGTTATTGTTTTAAAGCGAACAAGCTATCCTTAAACCTTGAAAAAACTAACTACATCCTCTTCTGCTCGAAGAGAAAATTAGCTCCCAATTACGACGATAAAATTATTATAGATATTGATAAGCAATGTATAAACAGAGTGGCCTCAGTTAAATTTTTGGGGTCCACATAGATGAACTCTTATCCTGGAAAGACCATATAACCAACATTTCGACAAAGGTGGCTAAACACATTGGCATTATTTCCAGTATCCGGCATCTCCTGCCGCGTTACATGCTTGTACAATTATACTATTCGCTAATACACCCTTACCTCTCCTATTGTAATCTTATATGGGCATCCACTTATCGAACTAGGTTAGCTTTCCTGTCAACACTCCAGAAACGGGCTATAAGAATCTTGTGTAATGCACCTTTTAGAGCACATACCAAAGATCTATTTCTGAATCTGGGAATATTGAAAGCATTAACAAATTGCAAGTGGGGCTATTTATGTACAAATGCCACATGAATTTAATACCTGAAAGCTTTAACCGATGGTTCTGTAAAAATTATGAAATTCATGACCACCAAACACGTTCTTCTAAAAAGTATCATAAGTGCAGTATGCGTACTAAAATTAGGCAGCATAGCATTAGAATCTATGGGCCGGTACTTTGGAATTCCTTGCCAAATGAACTCACTCGCATCCAAACGCTATATCTGTTTAAACGTAATCTAAAGACGTATTATATGGCTGAACTTAATTAGATAACCTATGGTCTTATTCATGTCAAATTGTGTTTTATTGTAAGGAATTGCTTGGTGCACTGATCTCGTCGGCAGAAACAGACTGCGTCCTTATGTTTACTATGTTTTTTTTTAAATTGTGTTAATTGTGTTCATACAAGCTTATGACTTTCAAAGAAAATAAAAAAGACATTAACCTGTGTACTACGACCAATTGTAAAGCATGTTTGAGTAATGCCTGCTAGTAATAGGGCGACCCTGTTAGCGGAACCTGTTGTTCCTTTGGATCTTCCCATTGTCACTGGATTGTCTTGCCTGTCTAATTGCTGATTGTGAATTGTTTGGTGAACAATAAAGTACTCATTGATTGATTGAGACAAATTCAACTGGATTGGCAACACACTATGTGGGAATTCGCTCCTTAAGACAGTGCTTGAAGGAAGAATTTAAGGGAAGAAACAACCTGGAAGACCAAGACATACAATGTTGGACTGGATGATGGAAAAATAAACAGCCGAGATATGAATAAATAAAGGAATAGGCACCAAATAGAGAAGAATTGCCAGTGGTAGTTGGTTGAATGGTGTCAGTGGTTGTTGGTTGAGTTATGCCAGTGGTAGTTGGTTGAATGGTGGCATTGGTAGTTGGTTGAGTGATGTCAGTGGTAGTTGGTTGAGTGGTGTCAGTGGTAGTTGGTTGAGTGATGCCAGTGGTAGTTGGCAAATGATCATAAATTTCGGCCATAGTGGTCCTAACTCGTGAAACAAAGAGAGTATGATGGTAAAAATAAATGTTTGAAAACATCACCAGGTGTGACTTGGTGAACATGGTGCAGACAAGCAAGGTTTCATCGTTTTTATGCATATAGCACCACTACACTACATGTGTACCTGTAATGTAGATTCTGAGCTCAGCCGGTCGAGTTTTTTCAGTGTTGAAGGTTAAGGAAAAGGGAATTTCAGTAACCGAGATTTAAGTGGAAAATGAAGGTAGCAATGGTGGAGGCAGGTTTTGCAGTCGAGCATGGGCAGGATGCTGCTGAGGTCACGAATGTGCATGAAGCAGGAGCACGAGAGGTTGGAGATGTGGTTGGAGAAGGAGAGATGTGGATCAAAGGTAACACCAATATTGCGGACAGAGGCATCAGAGCTGAAGGTAAGAGATGACGAGTCAGTGGATAGGTGTATTGAAGTATTAGGGAATACCTTGATATGGTCAGGAAGGCCTAGGATGATGAATTCTGTTACATGGAAGGGTTGAGGCAGAGGAGTATGGACAACATCTACTGAGAAATTAGTTTGACCTCATTGAGTAATTGTGCGATGGAGGTGGTAAATGAGCTTAGGGAGAAGCATATGTAGAGTTCGGTGTTGTCTGCGTAGAGATGGTGGTCAACAGAGGAGGATTCTATGAGATGGCTTAATGGAGCGGTATACAGGATGAAGGGGAGTGGACCCAGGACGGAGCCTTGAGGGACACCGCAGTAGAGTGGGAGGGGTTGCAAATTGCAATGCAAGCAGTGACTTTAAGCTTTAGCAGCAACGGATCTGTGCTCACTATGTTCTCTTATGGTCACTGTGCTCTCTTATGGTCATTGTGCTCACTGGGCTCTCTGTGCTTTCTTGTACTCACTGTGCTGCTTTCTTGTGCTCATTGTGCTATTTTCTGCTCACTGTTTCCTCTTCTGCTCACTATGCTCCCTTGTGCTCGCTGGGCTCTCTTCACAACCAGAGATATCACCAGATAAACACTGCTATCCTGTAGGAGATGCACTGCAATGCGAGAAGCCAGTACAGAATATCGCGCATGTAGGCAGTGAATGGGGCATATTTTGAAATACGACCAATAAGCCGGGCAGTCAAACTAGCTCTTGGTCAAGAGTCACCGTAAGATCATGAACAGTAAGCAAGAAGGTGACATGAGGGCAGGCCTCCGCTAACAGTCACAGATCTAAACCAGCCAACTGTCTACGATTACCAAGCCAGAATTTGTAGAGGCTGGTCATTGAAATCAGGAAGTGTTGCTACTGGAGAGCTTCTTGTTTCATTTTTGAAGTCAACAAATATGGCAATTTAATAAATTTGCCAAATCTATTGATTAAACAAAGAATGACTATGAGTGGTTTCTTGAAATTACACTTAAAAAAGTACATGTATTTTCTGTTTTAGTAAAAATTTAAATAGGAAAGGTGTATGATAATGTCGTCATACACTCTTGCTTGCTGTCTAAATCCCTGACATTGGATTGATGGTGATTTCACTGAAATGATCACCTTTAAATTCTGATTCCAACGATACCAAATTGACGCTTGCTACAATTTTTTTTAGGTTTTCTGGCCATCTACCCTACTATCAGTTTGGTGACGCTCGCACATAGCTCTACCTACATGGCAATGGTGCTTATGCCGCATGTGTAGTGCCACCATTGGGAATCTTTAGTGATGATTTTTAACGGTTAATTGTGACTGTCTTTCTGTTTCAGTGCACTCGCATATCCTGGAACCAGTGTGAACACCTTGGAATCTTGTTCAGTGGTAAATATTATTTTCTTTCTATTGCTATCTTAACTTTATTTGTGATTCTTAACTTTAAGCATCTCCCTATGCTCTGGTTTTATCTAGCAACAGTGTAAAAATTCTATCTAAAAACTGCCCATTTTGTCTAGACAGAAATATATAAGTCGGCGTCTCTCGGCAGTCTTTTCCACGCTAACCAGCTCCATGTTTTCCAGTTGTAACATGCCACTGCCAGTTAACCACACTGTCCCGGAAAACGTGGGATTATCCCATGATTTAGGGTGGTCTCTATAGCCCACCTATTTTTATGTAAAGGTGGGATTTCTCACGTTATTGGCTGGGTGGGATATCACACCCTGAATCATTACACTAGTGAGGGCTGTTAGCAAGATGAAGGGGACCGGTTGGACAAGAGCACCAAACGTTCTGTGTACTTAGGTTTGGTCAAATGGTAATGGTTTTTGGTAGGATCCACGCGATCCGACCACGGGGTCACCCCTCAAAAATGCATTTTAACCAAGATGGCGGCCAATAATGGCGCCAACACAGAAAATAGTATATATCAGGTCATACGTAAGCAACAAAACACACGAAGTATCAAATTTAACATTATCAAGGTCAAGGAATCTATCGTAGTGGCAATAGTGTCCGAATGTTACTATCCAAGATGGCGTCCAATATGGCCGCCAACACACAAAAATAGGTATATCTCAGTTCATAAAGCCTGGATCGGGAGGGGGGGGCCTCTGGAACCGTTCTTTGGGACCATCATCTTCTCAACACTGACGAAAACTGTAAGCGGACTGTCTGAGCTGTTTGATTCTATTTGTAGCGCTCACAACAGCAGAAACAGATCCTATAAGGTTTTGACTTTGAAGATCTCTTTATGATTTCTTGAATTGTAGCATTCCCGCACTATTGCCACTTCATTTGTTATTGTGGCTTACCTATCCATTCATTTATTCAAGGAATTTGATATTACACCCCTTCAGGAGACCTGCTCAGAGGCGCTCCAAACCCAGCTTCGGCACTAATAATGCGTAAAGGAGCACTTTTTTTTGGCCCACCCTGATGATATTGTGAACGCTTCACCATTACTCTGGTTCATTATGTTTGCTGATGACACTAATGTGTTCATGTCCGACAACTCTTTAGTTGAACTAGTCAATAAGTTAAACACTGAATTGGCGAAGGTGGGTTATTGTTTTAAAGCGAACAAGCTATCCTTAAACCTTGAAAAAACTAACTACATCCTCTTCTGCTCGAAGAGAAAATTAGCTCCCAATTACGACGATAAAATTATTATAGATATTGATAAGCAATGTATAAATAGAGTGGCCTCAGTTAAATTTTTGGGGTCCACATAGATGAACTCTTATCCTGGAAAGACCATATAACCAACATTTCGACAAAGGTGGCTAAACACATTGGCATTATTTCCAGTATCCGGCATCTCCTGCCGCGTTACATGCTTGTACAATTATACTATTCGCTAATACACCCTTACCTCTCATATTGTAATCTTATATGGGCATCCACTTATCGAACTAGGTTAGCTTGCCTGTCAACACTCCAGAAACGGGCTATAAGAATCTTGTGTAATGCACCTTTTAGAGCACATACCAAAGGCCTATTTCTGAATCTGGGAATATTGCCATTTGAAAGCATTAACAAATTGCAAGTGGGGCTATTTATGTACAAATGCCACATGAATTTAATACCTGAAAGCTTTAACCGATGGTTCTGTAAAAATTATGAAATTCATGACCACCAAACACGTTCTTCTAAAAAGTATCATAAGTGCAGTATGCGTACTAAAATTAGGCAGCATAGCATTAGAATCTATGGGCCGGTACTTTGGAATTCCTTGCCAAATGAACTCACTCGCATCCAAACGCTATATCTGTTTAAACGTAATCTAAAGACGTATTATATGGCTGAACTTAATTAGATAACCTATGGTCTTATTCATGTCAAATTGTGTTTTATTGTAAGGAATTGCTTGGTGCACTGATCTCGTCGGCAGAAACAGACTGCGTCCTTATGTTTACTATGTTTTTTTTTAATTGTGTTAATTGTGTTCATACAAGCTTATGACTTTCAAAGAAAATAAAAAAGACATTAACCTGTGTACTACGACCAATTGTAAAGCATGTTTGAGTAATGCCTGCTAGTAATAGGGCGACCCTGTTAGCGGAACCTGTTGTTCCTTTGGATCTTCCCATTGTCACTGGATTGTCTTGCCTGTCTAATTGCTGATTGTGAATTGTTTGGTGAACAATAAAGTACTCATTGATTGATTGAGACAAATTCAACTGGATTGGCAACACACTATGTGGGAATTCGCTCCTTAAGACAGTGCTTGAAGGAAGAATTTAAGGGAAGAAACAACCTGGAAGACCAAGACATACAATGTTGGACTGGATGATGGAAAAAGAAACAGCCGAGATATGAATAAATAAAGGAATAGGCACCAAATAGAGAAGAATGACATCGCTTCATTCATTTATCTAGAAAGAATAAGAAGCAGAATGTGCAGCTGTTTCCAAAAAAAGATTAAAAGTTTTTTTCAGGCATGTAATTTTTCTTCAATTTTCCATGTCAGGCTACTACCAACTGTGATTCCACAGTTGTTTTACACAAGCCCAGCCCTTTTCTAATCTACTGCATTTAGTGAATATGTATGATGAAGGTCATTATATATGGTGTTAGAAAGACCTGAATACAGTTTTAGCTGACTAATAATGTCTTCCTACTCATTTTCTCACAGTGATTGGCATGTCATCTGGAACTGAAATATGTAGCACATAATTATGTTCATCTGCATATTCTGTCTAACCTCAGATCCCTCTCAACTATGAACTTATCCTCTAATGAGTCTAATCTGTGTATTCCATATCAACCTCTAATTCACTAATCCCCTTTTCAGTCTGCATATATATATCATTAGTTTTATTCAACAGAAAACGCTCTTCTTGCTCCTAATGACATCTCGTGCTCTATGGATCAGAGTAGCATGGCAGCATTTGTTCCTCTTGAATCATTTGCTGATTTTGATGGTGTGTTCATTCATTTGTTAAATTGCATTGATAGCAAAGCATTGTTTTGGGGTTTCTGATAATGACTCTGAATTGGTTTTCACCCTAACTACATGTATGCCGATGCACTTAGTCAGTATACTTATATGGCATTTTCTACCAAGGCTTAACTAAAACAGGGTGTCCCTCAGGGTTGCTCTCTTTTGCTGTAAAGGCATACCGCAGCACTATAGGTACATAACTTGGTAGTTATTCACTAGGGTATCTTTTTAATGAGATGATACATTATATTTAAATTTCATTTGACAAGTTATTGTTTTTGTGCAGCTATTGTCCACTGCCTATGAGGAGATGAAGTATTGTATGGTGGCAAATAAGTTCCTCTTTATCATCATTACAAATTTTATTTCTGCTGCTGGGGAAATCCACTAGAGCTGAAAAAGGTTGAACGATTTAAAATGTTTCAAACTGGAAGACTTTGCGTTTGTGATACTGCTCATAACCTGGATGGTAGCTATACTCTACTGCGTCCCTTATCAAATATATTAGTGGTATTTTAAATTGTCAGTTTTGTCACACATGAATATTTTTGACTTGCACAGAATTAGGTGCCATATACCCATGGATTACTGTAACTTAATTCTAACTGGCATCAGAAAGTCCAATCTACAGAAGCTCCAGAATGTTGACTCTCTTTGGTCAGAGTCATAGCTAAAACATCAATAATAATATGAACATATAACCCTGTAACAATCACTGCATTGTTTTCCTCTGCAGGAAATTCTTTCAACTTGGGTCTCATGGTCTAATAAACACTGAACTATGGCCAAACACATTATTGAAAACATGCCTTGTTCTTCAGCCTTATCACTAGCCAACAGCATCATAAATATTGCTATTCTGGCCAAATTTAAAAGCTACAACCATGCTAGGTTAATGAGCGTTTTCAGTTGCTGGACCTATATTTGTCAAATCCGTCTGGATAAACTAATAATTAATTATTATAGTAAAATATGTAAAGTTTACGAAAAAACTGAATTTAAATTTGTTGTAATTTATTAGAAAATAAGAGAATCTTGTATAATTTCCCTTTTTATAATTTATAGCCACAAATGGTTGGAAAAAAGTATTAAACAGAGATCACATGTTACATAGAACACTTTGATTTTGTATCAAATGACTGACATTCCCAGTCACACTGAGTACACGAAGACATTGCCACATTGATTGTACATATTTTGAAAATTGAATGCTGAGACACCATGCACATTTAACAATTCACCAGATGAATCCAACACCATTTATGTTATGCATGTATCCAATCCAAATCAACAACATTGTTAATCAATAGCAGGCATCATTTGGTGGTTGAAAGAATAGTGCAACAGTCTTCATGTCTACTGCTAGTGAATATGTAGCGGAAATACACTGCAGCTGCACTGAATACACAGCAGCTCCGATACCTCAGTTAAATATGTATAATGCCTATCACTCTTGTTCTCAAAGTTTCATTCACTATAATTAGAAGATTACTTACATATTTAACTTCATCTACATGTTAGAGCACACATACACACACCTGCTCTAAAGTGTGGCAGCCGCGACCTACTTCATCCCCGTCTATGTCATAGTGTTGTTATGTGTTGCCTGATCATCAATCTAGCTTCTATTGAATCAAAAACTTAGATTCATCAACCAGCTTCCATTTTAAATTGACGTTATGAAATAATTTACAAACCTAAACTACGGGATTACCTAAGAATGCTACACTGCAAAATTAATGCTTAATTGTGCGACGTTACGTGAATTATTTACCCATGTAGATCACCAAGTTATAGAAAACAAGTTACATCGAACGTGGCATGACAATAATAATAATAATAATGGCAACAATTCTATGGTGTCGTAACACAGCACATGCCGTTAACATAACATAACATAACATTACAAGGTTTATAGTGGCTCAGAAGACTTGCATCTGTGTCAGAGCCACTCTCTCAAGTCTTATCCAATGCATCTTGACCTAGTATCCAATCTTAGTGAGCCTCTTCTTGAATTCCATCACCGAGTCCGCAGTAACAATTTCCTCGTCCAACTTGTTCCAACTGTTAACTACTCTTGTACTGAAGAATCTTTGCATTATTGTCCCAGCTGTTTCTTTAATTAATCTTGTATCTGTGTCCTCGAGTTCTCTTATCAACTGAGAATTTAAATAGCCTCTGTGCTGGTATCTTGTCTCTTCCTGTCACTATCTTGAATGTCTCTATTAAGTCTCCTCTATCTCTCCTTTTCTCTAATGTTGTCAGCTTGCATCTCCTCTGTCTTTCTTCATATGCCAGGTTGCCGAATCCTTTTATCATCTTCGTTGCTCTCCTTTGTATTTTCTCTAGTTTTTCTACATTATGTCTCAGGGGCGCCTTGACAAACAACAGCACACAGTCAGTCTACGCCTTGGAAAAAAGATAAGACTTGAGTCTTGACTTGAATATAACTCGTTGACTCAGTTGAGTCTTTCAAGTCAAGACTCAACTGAGTCGGCTGAACGGATCGTGGGAGGCAGACTGTTCCAACAGCTGGGGGCCAGCCGTTGAAAAAGCGCGTTCCCCGAAGCGTGTCTTCGTTCTCCGCACATACAGATCACCCTTCACGCTCGATCTCAGCGCCAGTCCAGACAAGTGGTCTGATGTTCGTCTGAATGACTTTCCAGCCATCGTCTATGGGGGAATTTTATAAACATTAAGATCAAACCACAATTATAATTATTAGTAACTCTCTCGTTGACTTAGCTGCCGTTAATTAAATGTGTTCGTCCACTATATTATATGCACAGAGTAATTGAATCTAACCTGGTTTGGCATTAAAGTTGAATTTCTCCATAATTCGGTTAAACTGTCATCAGCACAAAATGGCGACGATTAAAGTGTTTCGCTACAATGAGAACTAAGCTGGAATTTTAGAGAGTATATCCTGTCATCTAGCGAATAACTTTTAATGCGCCACAGCAAAAGAGCTTTTAGGCTCATAAAAAAACGTAGTCGATCCTTTAACGTCCCGGACGCTAACGGAACCACAGTACTAAATTCACGCCCATCGCGTTATTGGCTAAAGCCTGTCACGTGAACTTGCTACCTTCCCTTGGAATTTTGAAATGGTGGATATCTTAGAACTTTGAAAATAACGGCTGTCATCCTTCAGCATATTCTCAAACTCACAGCCCATATAGACCACCTCAAAGCAACTTGCACCTCCTCTTTTTATGCTATTAGAAAACTCAAAACCAATGGCCTTTCTTCCTCATCCATCCATAATGTATCCAAAGCCACTACCGTTGCTAAACTTCTATATGCCTCCCCATCTTGGTGGGGTCTTACCCTGGCTTCCGATAAAAACGCTTGGAAAAAGTCCTAACAAGAGCCAAACGCTACTTTACCAAGAATAATCCATTCCAACATTCTCTGAACTTGCCAATATAGCCGACGCGAAACTCCGTTTCTCCATATTACACAACTCCAAGCATGCACTTCACCAACTCCTACTTCCACTCCGACCCATCTCCTCTCACCAATTAACCCTCGGGCTACCAAGGGGGCTGTGTGGGTGCCACACCCCCTAGGTTTTTATGCATACAAATTTTTCTCATATGGAATATAATTTTTGCAATTTAGGTAGCTGTACCAGATTCATTGGCGCACATTTAGAGGTAAATATCATGGTGGTAGCCCACGCCATTCAAAAATTATACCCGTTATACCCGAGGCACCAGGGGGCGGTGGATACCACATCCCCCCTAGTTTTTCGACTGTAGTTTATTGACTATTCTTCCTATAAGAGAAACAAATATACAATTCTTTAGAGGGAATGTAGGGCTTCATTTGCATAATTAAATGTTTGTCTTTTGAAAACCGGAAGTGATCAAAATAAATAATAATACCCGTAATATGCGTGAAAAATGGCTGAATGGAAGGACTCCCCCTTAGTTTTTGTCTGTAGCGTATTCAGTTTTCTTCCCAGCAGAGAAACAAATATACCATTCTTTAGAGGGAATGGTGGGCTTCATTTGCATACTTAAATGTGTGTCTTTTGAAAACCGGAAGTGATCAAAATAAATAATAATACGCGTAATCTGTGTGAAAATGGCTGAATGCAGCATTGTAATGTATGCATGTATACATGTACATGTATATATGTATGGATGCATATTTATACGTATATAAACATGTGTATGTATGTATTTGTGTATCCTGGATACACAGATCAGTTTCAAAACACACATAATCGTATATTTGTTTATCCAAAAAGTACAAACCCATGTAGGGGGCGTGGGGGCAAGTTGGTTGTGGGGGCAAGATGGTTTTTATGCTATAAAATTATAATGCGTGGCAGGGAAACAGTCTAACAGGAAGTTTATCGATGAGCAAGCCAAGCCTGTTCTTTTGTTAAATGGCGGCTACGTGATACGGTGCTTTCTTTCCCGTTTATCGTTGAAAAATAAGTTTCTCTATTTACCTCTAAAAATATTTCACTGTTATAAAATATCGCATATCTTAATCAACATGAATGCAAAAATTGACAAATGGGTTGTTTTGTTAAGCATTTATTGTGAGTTGTTACTGATATTACTTTTTTTTCCAAAGTCACGCTGTACAAATCATAGTCACAAGATTTTGTAGTGTGGACCTGTTGGGGCAAGATGGCGGGGGCAAGATGGCGGATGCAACCAACTTGCCCCACCGGTCAACCAACTTGCCCCGCAATTAGAATAATTATTGTTGTGCCTAGTTTTCTTCATTAAACTGGTGTGTATTGAAACCTGTTCATTTTACGTTGGATCATGAACTGGACATAACTTGGTTATCGGCTGGTTTAATCGCAATCATCGGTGAAGTTAAAGCGGGCAGCAAGCGTCCAAGTTAAGCTAGTCAGGCTTACAATATTCAACGCTTCGTCGCTATCTCAAGCGAACAAAATGATCAATTCCCATTTCATGGTGGAAGATTTCGACAAGTGTTCCCAGATGTTCTTGAAGAACTGTGTGAATACGCAATCGAAATGAATGCAAGGGAATTTGGCATGACCCGGCAACAAATTTGTGCCTTTGCCTATGAACTGGTCATTGCATTTTAAACATTGCCGTTTTAATTAAATAATTTTAAATTTTGTGTGTGACATCTTTATTAAGACTAAATGTTTTTAAATTGAATCAAATTTGATCAACCATAATGCATTCATTTCCCATTATTAAAGATAAGATTTATGTGTATTTCTATATTGCCACCAATGCCCACCATCTTGCCCCAAGCAGGCAACCAACTTGCCCCAGCATAGGGGCAAGTTGGTTGACTTTTAGAAATTTTTTTAGATCATTTTTTGCAAACTTACAAAATATTAGGATGCCTGATTTTGTGCTAGAATGTAGCTATTAGTAATAGATACGCTGTGGACAAAAACTAATTGTGTTGGCATCATCGTAGACGATCATTTGTAAAAAAAAACTGATTTATCTGCCAACTTGCCCCCACGTCCCCTACGCAATAATATAAAATATATCCCTAATTATCGGTCCCTTATTAAAATGATGTAATTTCGAGGTGCATTCACATAATGTACAACTAAATATACCATTCTGTGCAGAATTGAATGCTGAATCCATTGGTCTATTACAAGAAATGATATGTGAAACCAAACCCGAAATCCATGGGGATGGTAACCACCCCTTGGTAGTCCGTGTTACAAAAAAAGCTTGGTAGCCCGAGGGTTAAGACCTAGAGCACACAATCATGCTCTCCCAACCAAGGACAACTCTCAATTAATATTCCCAGATCGTTATAAAACAAAATTTACTAGTTTATTGTAAAATTATTTTTTTAATTAACTTTAATTATTATCCATTATCGCTTATGTCATCATTTCTGCGTTTTTTAGATTGTTTTCTCAATAAACGAATATAATTAGCCTATATAATTGATCTTGAGAGTCGGTTACGGTAAGATTAGGATTCGTGAGGGTAGTTTAGGGTCAGGTTAGGCGTCGTGAAGTTCGGTTGGAGTCGGGGTTAGGGTTAGGCGTCCAGGTGCAATCCCTTCCAGAAGGCGTCCAGGTGAATAATAATAATAATGCCGACAATTTCTATGGCGTCTCTAGTTTTTCTACATGCCGTCTCAGGGGCGCCTTGACAAACAACAGCACACAGTCAGAGATACGCCTTGGAAAAAAGATAAGACTTGAGTCTTGACTTGAATATAACTCGTTGACTCAGTTGAGTCTTTCAAGTCAAGACTCAACTGAGTCGGCTGAACGGATCGTGGGAGGCAGACTGTTCCAACAGCTGGGGGCCAGCCGTTGAAAAAGCGCGTTCCCCGAAGCGTGTCTTCGTTCTCCGCACATACAGATCACCCTTCACGCTCGATCTAGCGCCAGTCCAGACAAGTGGTCTGATGTTCGTCTGAATGACTTTCCAGCCATCGTCTATGGGAGAATTTTATAAACATTAAGATCAAACCACAATTATAATTATTAGTAACTCTCTCGTTGACTTAGCTGCCGTTAATTAAATGTGTTCGTCCACTATATTATATGCACAGAGTAATTGAATCTAACCTGGTTTGGCATTAAAGTTGAATTTCTCCATAATTCGGTTAAACTGTCATCAGCACAAAATGGCGACGATTAAAGTGTTTCGCTACAATGAAACTAAGCTGGAATTTTAGATAGTATATCCCATGTCATCTAGCGAATAACTTTTAATGCGTCACAGAAAAAGAGCTTTTAGGCTCATAAAAAAAAACGTAGTCGATCCTTTAACGTCCCGGACGCTAACGGAACCACAGTACTAAATTCACGCCCATCGCGTTATTGGCTAAAGCCTGTCACGTGAACTTGCTACCTTCCCTTGGAATTTTGAAATGGTGGATATCTTAGAACTTTGAAAATAACGGCTGTCATCCTTCAGCATATTCTCAAACTCACAGCCCATATAGACCACCTCAAAGCAACTTGCACCTCCTCTTTTTATGCTATTAGAAAACTCAAAACCAATGGCCTTTCTTCCTCATCCATCCATAATGTATCCAAAGCCACTACCGTTGCTAAACTTCTATATGCCTCCCCATCTTGGTGGGGTCTTACCCTGGCTTCCGATAAAAACGCTTGGAAAAAGTCCTAACAAGAGCCAAACGCTACTTTACCAAGAATAATCCATTCCAACATTCTCTGAACTTGCCAATATAGCCGACGCGAAACTCCGTTTCTCCATATTACACAACTCCAAGCATGCACTTCACCAACTCCTACTTCCACTCCGACCCATCTCCTCTCACCAATTAACCCTCGGGCTACCAAGGGGGGTGTGTTGCCACACCCCCTAGGTTTTTATGCATACAAATTTTTCTCATATGGAATATAATTTTTGCAATTTAGGTAGCTGTACCAGATTCATTGGCGCACATTTAGAGGTAAATATCATGGTGGTAGCCCACGCCATTCAAAAATTATACCCGTTATACCCGAGGCACCAGGGGGCGGTGGATACCACATCCCCCCTAGTTTTTCGACTGTAGTTTATTGACTATTCTTCCTATAAGAGAAACAAATATACAATTCTTTAGAGGGAATGTAGGGCTTCATTTGCATAATTAAATGTTTGTCTTTTGAAAACCGGAAGTGATCAAAATAAATAATAATACCCGTAATAGGCGTGAAAAATGTCTGAATGGAAGGACTCCCCCCTTAGTTTTTTGTCTGTAGCGTATTCAGTTTTCTTCCCAGCAGAGAAACAAATATACCATTCTTTAGAGGGAATGGTGGGCTTCATTTGCATACTTAAATGTGTGTCTTTTGAAAACCGGAAGTGATCAAAATAAATAATAATACGCGTAATCTGTGTGAAAATGGCTGAATGCAGCATTGTAATGTATGCATGTATACATGTACATGTATATATGTATGGATGCATATTTATACGTATATAAACATGTGTATGTATGTATTTGTGTATCCTGGATACACAGATCAGTTTCAAAACACACATAATCGTATATTTGTTTATCCAAAATGGTACAAAATGTAGGGGGCGTGGGGGCAAGTTGGTTGTGGGGGCAAGATGGTTTTTATGCTATAAAATTATAATGCGTGGCAGGGAAACAGTCTAACAGGAAGTTTATCGATGAGCAAGCCAAGCCTGTTCTTTTGTTAAATGGCGGCTACGTGATACGGTGCTTTCTTTCCCGTTTATCGTTGAAAAATAAGTTTCC
Source organism: Aporrectodea caliginosa (assembly GCA_020284085.1). NCBI lineage: Eukaryota > Metazoa > Annelida > Clitellata > Crassiclitellata > Lumbricidae > Aporrectodea > Aporrectodea caliginosa. Next base: position 117,758 of record JACEVL010000261.1, on the reverse strand, counting down.
CTATTTACCTCTAAAAATATTTCACTGTTATAAAATATCGCATATCTTAATCAACATGAATGCAAAAAATTGACAAATGGGTTGTTTTGTTAAGCATTTATTGTGAGTTGTTACTGATATTACTTTTTTTTCCAAAGTCACGCTGTACAAATCATAGTCACAAGATTTTGTAGTGTGGACCTGTTGGGGCAAGATGGCGGGGGCAAGATGGCGGATGCAACCAACTTGCCCCACCGGTCAACCAACTTGCCCCGCAATTAGAATAATTATTGTTGTGCCTAGTTTTCTTCATTAAACTGGTGTGTATTGAAACCTGTTCATTTTACGTTGGATCATGAACTGGACATAACTTGGTTATCGGCTGGTTTAATCGCAATCATCGGTGAAGTTAAAGCGGGCAGCAAGCGTCCAAGTTAAGCTAGTCAGGCTTACAATATTCAACGCTTCGTCGCTATCTCAAGCGAACAAAATGATCAATTCCCATTTCATGGTGGAAGATTTCGACAAGTGTTCCCAGATGTTCTTGAAGAACTGTGTGAATACGCAATCGAAATGAGTGCAAGGGAATTTGGCATGACCCGGCAACAAATTTGTGCCTTTGCCTATGAACTGGTCATTGCATTTTAAACATTGCCGTTTTAATTAAATAATTTTAAATTTTGTGTGTGACATCTTTATTAAGACTAAATGTTTTTAAATTGAATCAAATTTGATCAACCATAATGCATTCATTTCCCATTATTAAAGATAAGATTTGTGTATTTCTATATTGCCACCAATGCCCACCATCTTGCCCCAAGCAGGCAACCAACTTGCCCCAGCATAGGGGCAAGTTGGTTGACTTTTAGAAATTTTTTTAGATCATTTTTTGCAAACTTACAAAATATTAGGATGCCTGATTTTGTGCTAGAATGTAGCTATTAGTAATAGATACGCTGTGGACAAAAACTAATTGTGTTGGCATCATCGTAGACGATCATTTGTAAAAAAACTGATTTATCTGCCAACTTGCCCCCACGTCCCCTACGCAATAATATAAAATATCGCTAATTATCGGTTCCTTTATTAAAAATGATGTAATTTCGAGGTGCATTCACATAATGTACAACTAAATATACCATTCTGTGCAGAATTGAATGCTGAATCCATTGGTCTATTACAAGAAATGATATGTGAAACCAAACCCGAAATCCATGGGGATGGTAACCACCCCTTGGTAGTCCGTGTTACAAAAAAAGCTTGGTAGCCCGAGGGTTAAGACCTAGAGCACACAATCATGCTCTCCCAACCAAGGACAACTCTCAATTAATATTCCCAGATCGTTATAAAACAAAATTTACTAGTTTATTGTAAAATTATTTTTTTAATTAACTTTAATTATTATCCATTATCGCTTATGTCATCATTTCTGCGTTTTTTAGATTGTTTTCTCAATAAACGAATATAATTAGCCTATATAATTGATCTTGAGAGTCGGTTACGGTAAGATTAGGATTCGTGAGGGTAGTTTAGGGTCAGGTTAGGCGTCGTGAAGTTCGGTTGGAGTCGGGGTTAGGGTTAGTGTCGTCATTGTTAAATACGTTGAACAACCTACCACCGCAATCGGGAATGTTTATCGGTTTCACGTAGGCTACACAAAATCATGTGACATGCATTGACCAATAATATTGCGTAGCGGGCTTGATTCTAATCCCATCAATACAGTTTCTAATTACAGTAAAAATCATTTCCATCAATCCAACTTCTATTTAAACACATAAATGGTTTCATCTATCCAACTTCCATTTAGGGAAACAATTTCTTTAATCATTCCAGTTTCCATTTTAATTTGATGATATAAAATAATTTACCAACCTAAACTACGGGTTTACCGATAATATTATGGTTAGGCCTACCTGATGAAACTGGCATTGAGTTTAAGATCCTGATGCTACGCGTAGATGTAATTCTCTAGCATCATATAAGTTCCATCTAATCTCAATGTCTTCGCTTCTCCTCAGTCTCTTCCATTCCTGGTCGCACATTTTGTCCTAGTAGGCCAAGCCCCACATTTCAGCGTCGCTATTCTTATGCCTTTATAAGCGCTACTCTAGCGAAATCGTCACATAATGGTCGCTATATAGTGGTTTCGAGCAGTGGTGGTACCGCGTAGGACGAGAAAGTCCTTAAGTCATATTGATGAGCGTTAGCTTCATTAGACCAGGACGGTTTACAGTGGGGCTCCCTCACCGTGCCTCAACTTTAAGGATAACTCCATTTTTTGGTATGATATGTGGACATCAGCTGGTCGGCCACTGAACGGCGAGTTGCATCACATTAAATGTTCAACTAAAATGTCAAAATTATATTCCATATGGAACAAGTGGTAATGACCCCCCCTTTGGTGGCCCGAGGGTTAATGATTATTATTTATATATAAATCTCAAATCTCTTTTGCTGCAGCGTGTTAAATGTATTCGCTAGATGACAGGATATACTTTCCAAAACTTCAGCTTAGTTTTCATTTTTGCGAACACTTTCATCGTCGCCATTTTGTGCTGTTTCAGTTTACCCCAGATTATGGAGAAATTCGACTTTAATGCCGATCCTGGTTAGATTCTATAATTCTGTGCATATAATTTATTGGAAAGACACATTTAATTAAAGTCGACGAGAGAGTTGCTAAACTGTGGTTTGATCTTAATATTTAATTCCTCGTAGACGATGTCTGGAAATTATTTGGGACGAACATCAGACCACTAGATGGCGTTAGACGTAGTTCCTTGTCATGCATCGTTCTTTATAACTCGTTGGTCAACAAGCGTAACTAAATAATGTAAAGTCGGGCAATTAAGCAATCTTACGCTTTACCATTAGTTCTACAGGAAGACCTGCATTTTTGCGGTAAACGTAGTTTAGCGTTGTAAATTATCCGCCATTGCATGGGTTTCAGCGTTGGTCGAATACAAGTTGGATTGATGTAATTATTCATGTTAAATAAAAGTCGGTAAAAGTGCATTTTAGCGTATTAAACCCATGATGATTTCGGCCAAGTATTTTAGCGTATTTTATTATTTCTCTTATGTGTTTGCGTAAATGGAAGCTGGATTGATAAAAATAATTCTTTGCCCAAATGGAAGTTGGATTGATGAAAGGAGTTATCTGCTAAAGTGGAAGCTGGATTGATGAAAAAACGTGTAGTTTGGCGTCGTAAATGACACGCGATTTCATGGCGAATCAGCGTTGGTCGAATAGAAGTTGGACTGCAGAAAAGAATTCTTGCTAAATAGAAGTGGGATTGATGAAAATAATGTTACCTTAAATAGAAGTTGGATTGATGTAAATAATATTGCTTAAATAGAAGCTGGATACATTTCAGTTATCATGAAAGTCATTGAAATAATTAAATACGCTAAAATACACGCCTAAATCCACTATCAATAAAATGCTAAAATTATTCTTGTTAAATAAAAGTCGGCTTGATTAAAAAAATAATTGTTGTTTAATAGAAGGTGGATTTGATGAAAAATAGGTGTTTCGCAAATGAAGGCTGGATTGATTAAAAGGATTGCTGCCTAAAGAGAAGCTGGGTTGTTTAACAGAATCTTAATAAGGTAAACCCGTAGTTTAGGTTGGTAAATTATTTTATATCGTCAAATTAAAATGGAAGGTGGATTGATGAAAAAATAGTTTCCCTAAATGAAAGTCTGATTGATGAAACCATTTATGTGTTTAAATTGAAGTTGGATAGGTGGAAATAATTTTTACCGTAAATTGAAGCTGGATTGATGAAACAAAGTTTTTGATGCAACAGAAGCTGTATTGAAGAAAATAATTGTATCCGTAAGTAGAAGCTTGAGCCATGAGAATAGTTCTTTGCCTAAATAAAAGTTCCATTGATGAAATTTTTTGGGGGTTAAATAGAAGCTGGGTCATTTTTTCATGAAATGGAAGCTGGATCGATTAAAACAAATTCTTAATGAAATGGAAGCGGGATTGATGATAGTTATCTTGGACATAGGTAGACTGCTTGCTTACCAAAGTGAAGTACGGCATTGAAGACACTCAGATAATTTACCAACTTAAACTGCGGGATAACCTCTTAATAATAATAATAATAATAATAATAATAATAATAATAATAATAATAATAATAATAATAATAATAATCTTTATTAATTCAAACTGACAATTACGCAGGATGATTACAAATCACTATGAACGGATGATCGCAAGTCATTACAGGAGTCGAATTTAACTGTATACGGCAGCCATGCAAGACGCCCATCACGACCTACATCTCATTTTACCAATGCGCCACCTAGCAAATGATAGGCTGAGTGGACCTTTGGGAGGGTGCGGGAAGCGATCCCGCGTCCTACTGCTCTTCACGCCAGTAGAAGTTGGATTTGTGAAAAATAATAATTCTACAATGGGCGAATAATTAAGAACGTTAAACTCCGAAATTACCCAATTAAGCAATCTTAGGCTTTACCGTTAGTTGTACAAGCAAACCTGCATTTTAGCGTATTTTGTTCTTGTTTCTTACAGTTAAAAGTACTAGTGTATTTAATTATTTCAATGATTTTTATGATTACAGTCATCAGTTCAACTTCTATTTGTGCAAGTATTAATTTCATCAATATCAACTTCTAGTTTAACAAGAAGCTATTTTCATCAATCCAACTTCCATTTCATTGCAAAAGTTCTTTTCATCAATCCAACTTCTGTGTTTACATAAAAATTCGTTTCATCAATCCAACTTCCATTTTGACAAAAAATTGTGTTCATCAATCCAGATTCCATTTAGCACAAAAATTGTTTTCATCTATCCAGTTCCTGATTACACGAGGAAGTCTTTTCATCAATCCAACTAACTCTTTTAATCAGTCCAACTTCCATTTACGCAGCCAGATAAGATAAATAATTAAATATGCTAAAATACAGGATACGTACAATGCAATAATAAAATTTGCTGCTAAACGCAGGTCGACCAGTTCTGCAAATGTGTATGGATTGAAAATGGGTTCTTGTTTTGTGGATGTCATCTGTTCTAGGTTGATAGATACAGATGATTGTGATTTATTTACTGACTTGACATACGCTCAGTTTATTTCCTTTAAGTATATTTTGACATGAAATAAATTAACTAAATAATAATTATAAAATTATGCTTAATATAAATGAAATTGTAATTTTTCATTTAATAGTGTGAGGGTTGTATGTTGGTATAATTCCAGAGGTGAGGGTTGTATTTCATTATAATTCTAGATGTAAGGGTTGTTAGTTAGCGTAATCCCAGATGTGAGGTTGTATGTTAACAATTCTAAATAGCAATAAATTATGCTACTTTCTGAATTACAGAAGTTTAATTTCCGGTTTTTTTCTTACACTTTATATATCTTACTATAATAGTTTATGAAGAAAGGAAATTATTTGAAATTCTGACTGCAGCAGTGCTCCAAGATGTCAATGAAATGAAACATGCAAATAATCTGCTAGTAATAGTGCATGAAACTTTAAGAACAAGAGTGATAGGCCTAATCCATATTTAACTGAGATAGTGGAGCTGTGGTGTATTTCTGCTACATAGCTAGCAGTCGATGTGAAGATTGTTGCAAAATTCTTTCAGCCTCCAAATAATGCCTTTTATTTGTTACCATGGGTTGCTGTTTGGAATTGGATACATATAATTATGGGGCGCGGTGGTGTAGGGGTAGGTTCGGCGCCTTGCAGCCGGAGGGTCGCGGGTTCGAATCCACCTCAAGCCACCGCGTAAGGACCCTGGGCAAGTCCTTCACTCGCAATTGCTCATGCGCTTGGGCGTGAAACTCCGATTCAGTGTCCGCGCTGTAGTCGAGAGCGCCTCTGAGTAGAAATCTTGAAGGGGCGCTATAACAAGTGCTCATACATACATACATAATTATTTCAGCAGGTGCCTAATGCTCTTCATAGGCTTCTGGTCTTCCCACTAACATTGTGCAGCCGGTGTAATTTTATCTATAATCCTAGAGGTCAGATGAGACATTCTAACATTTTCTGTATTTCCAACAGTTGTCCACAGAATTCAATACGTTGGTGCTCCGTTTCTACTCCTCTGTAGGAAAGGTAAGTCAATTTTCTACCTATATTTATCCATTTTGCAGGTGAATTTGCCACAGTGCGAAGTGGAGCACTTAAGGGACTGAGCGGAATGAGCAGATACATGTTTATCCAGAGGGAATTGATAAATATGGGTCCAGCAACTGAAAACGCTCATTGACCTACAGTTATAGTTTTAGATTTGACCATAATGTTCTATTTGTGATGATGTTGCGATAATGCTGAAGAACACGGCCTGATTTTCAGTAATGTGTTTGGTCAGAGTAAAGTGTTTATTAGGCCACGAGACCCAAGTTAAAAGAAATGCTCTGATGAACAGGAAGCAAATGCAGTGATTTTTAGAAGGGGTTATATGTTCATATCTTGATATATTGCTATGACTCTAATCAAAGAGAGCCAACACTCTTGAGCTTCTGTAGATTGGACTTGGTGGTGCCAAACAGATTGGAGTTACAGAAATCTACATATATATGACACCCAATTATGTTCAAATCATGAATGTGCAATGTGCATGTGTGGCAATTTAAAATACTGTTAATTTATTTGATAAGGGAACGAAAGAGAGTGAGATATGAGGACGAACGGGTAGACCGGGATGGCTGGATGGTGAAGAGTGTGCGAAGGTACTTTGGCTGGTAGTATTACATTGAGTTGTAGGTTAGCTATATAAAAACGGGAGTTATAGTGTCATGCATTGGTTTATATATGGTGATGCTTGAGAATAATTGCATGAACAATCACTCCACTGTATTTAGCTGCAGTGATTATTATGTGCGTTGGTTTACATAGTGATTATTATGTTCAAAAATCATGTTAAATATTGACGTTTTACTGTTATTTTTAGGAAGTCTATGAAAATGACGAGCACCATTCTTTCAGAGCTTCAAAAGCTAGTTTTGGACAAGGTTTTATCTTAATATTACATTGGATTTGTTATAACCCAACTCTTGCTATAGTCATCTATTATATCTTCACTAAATATATCCTGAATTATAGCATAAAGATGTGCTATTATACATCAGATGAATAGCTTCAGTATTTCGTCATGAAGTTTATTCTGTGTTAATAATTTCTTATCTTACTTGACAAGAACTACTACCGATACATGAAACATGAACTCTTCTTGTAAGCATCCGAAAGGCAAACTTAAATGAAGTAATGCATAATATGCGAAACTGGACACTGCCGGTGTTGGAAAAGCTATGACAACAACAATTGTAGAAACCTTTTACAGAGGAAATTACTTTGAACCACATGCCAACACTCATCCTGGTCAAAAGTCTAGCATCTGTTGATGGGCGAAGCACATACGAATAATTTAAAATCACAAACAGACGTCAATTCTTTCAGTAACTGTAGACTGAATGTGGTCATTTCACAGCTCATCAAAGAACCGATATTGGAGAAGAACGTTGAAAGTAACAATTAAAAAAGTATCGAGATGGAGAATACGAAAACACATACTGGTGAAGAACCACACAGGTGCCAGCTATGTCAGAAATCATTTAATAAGAGTGGTAATCTGAAAAGGCACACGAGAACCCACACTGGTGAAAAACCATACAGGTGCCAGCTATGTCAGAAGTCATTTAGTGAAGGTGGTAATCTGAAAACGCACATGAGAACCCATACTGGCGAAAAACCATACAAGTGCCAGCTATGTAAGAAATCATTTAATCAGGGTGGTCATCTGAAAAAGCACATGAGAACCCATACTGGTGGAAAACCATACCGGTGCCATTTATGTAAGAAATCATTTAATGATGGTGGTAATCTGAAAATGCACATGGGAACCCATACTGGTGTAAAACCATACAGGTGCCAGCTATGTAAGAAATCATTTAATCAATGTGGTTCTCTGAAAACACACATGAGAATCCATACTGGTGAAAAACCATACAGGTGCCAGTTATGTCGGAAAACATATAATCACAGTGTGAGTCTGAAAAAGCACTTGAGAACCCATAGTGGTGAAAAACCATACAGGTGCCATATATGTCAGAAATCATTTATTGAAGGTGGTAATCTGAAAACGCACATGAGAACCCATACTGGCGAAAAACCATACAAGTGCCAGCTATGTAAGAAATCATTTAATCAGGGTGGTCATCTGAAAAAGCACATGAGAACCCATACTGGTGGAAAACCATACAGGTGCCATTTATGTAAGAAATCATTTAATGATGGTGGTAATCTGAAAATGCACATGGGAACCCATACTGGCGAAAAACCATACAGGTGCCAGTTATGTCAGAAATCATTTAAACACGGTTCTCATTCTGAAAAGGCACATGAGAACCCATACTGGCGAAAAACCATACAGGTGTCAGCTATGTCAGAAATCATTTACTGAAGGTTGTAATCTGAAAACGCACATGAGAACCCATACTGGTGAAAAATCATACAGATGCCAGTTATGTCAGAAATCTTTTATTCGAGGAGAGTCTTTGATGGTGCATATGAGAACCCACACCGGAATTAAACCATACGTATGTGAGGGTTGTAATAAAGGATTCACAGAGATTGGACATCTAAAGAGACACACAAGAACTCATGCAGCTGTGACGCAACACTCGCACAACAAACCATATACCAAAAGTAGTTCTTCAGCGAAACAGTTTAAACTCCATGCAGGAACACCGAAACAGGATCTTAAAATAGGACGTGAAGTAATTGCTAACCTGTCTGATCATTTCACCAGAATTAGTAGTCCAGGCGTTCTTGTTGAAGAAATTGATCGTTACTCAACGAACTTACATCCGGATTCTGGTGGAATTGAGGCTCCTTTTCCGAAAATTAAAGATGGAGAATGCATGTATATTAGCAAATTCAAATCTCCTATGAATACAAAAGAGACGAAATCTTTTGGATGTGGTATTTGTGACGAAATGATTGATATAGAGAAAGAATTTCTAGAGCATTGTTCTGGCCATCGATTTTCTCCACCTCACGATATAGCTGCTGACTTGTGCTGAATTATGATTCCACGTAACTGCAGTTGAAAACATTTTGAATTTGAGATTTATAATGAAAAGATGAGCACTATGGAAGTGCAGGATACCTACATTATATACGAAAGTTACTTTGTACCAGTTTCATTTCAGAATACTTAGACAGTAGGCATTCTGATGTAGAGAATCCAAAGGGTACTCCTTATGGGAACCACATGTCTACAGCGGACGTCCTTTTGGAGGTGTTGGTTTCCTTTGGCGTAAATGCCTTTCTAAGTTTATTCATGTAATTAATGGTGATGATAATGGTAGATGTGTATGCATTTCGCTTGATAGAATTAGCAGTTCCCCTCTTAAATTAATTAATGTTTACTTTCCATGTCAGTCCAGTAATTCTGATTACACTGTTGAGCTAGGCAACTGTCTGGGCTACATTGAAAACATAATACTTCCCTCAGAAAATGTTATTCTTTTGGGTGATATGAATTTCTCTTGTACAGCTGACAGTGTCGGTTTTCTGAGAGCAAGAATGTTTTTGATTGATTTTCCATTGCACATTGTGATGATTTTTGTCATGACCCCTACGCAGCTACTTATGTTAACGATAGCCTTAAAGCAACATCTTTTATTGATCATTACTTTATTTCTAATTCCATTCGGCCTTATAATGATCAAAATCGTTATTATTGACTGCGGGGCAAACCTAAGTGATCACAGACCTGTCATGGCCCTATTCGATTTATCTAATCACCTGCCTTCCACACATCAGCGGAAGCCAAGTAGAAGGCGCTCTCCCCAACGATTTTCGTGGCGATGGGATAAGGCCTACTTACCGTGGTATTATGAAGCTAGTAGAATTCAGTTATCGGCTGTATCTGATTTAAATCCAGAGGCATGTGGCGAAAACTGTTCAAATACGCATCATTTGCAAGATATTGAAAGCATTTATAATTTGTTGGTCACATCACTGTATAATGCGTCCCTTAATTCAGTTGTTAGACTTCCATCGCGCTCTTTGGAATATTATTGGAATGATGATCTTGATCGTCTTAACCCTCGGGCTACCAAGGGGTGGTTACCACCCCCTACGTTTTTATGGAAAAAATATTTTCATATGGAATATCTTTTTTACATTTTAGGTAGCTTTAGCAGATTCATTGCCGCACATTTTGAGGTAAACATCATCGTGGTAGCCCACGCCATTCAAAAGTCCGATATACCCGAGGTACCAGGGGGTGGGTGGATACCACCCGCCCCTTAGTTTTTCGACTATAGCTTATTGGCTATTCTCACCTAGAAGAGAAACAAATATGCCATTCTTTAGAGGGAATGCAGGGCTTCATTTGCATACTTATATGTTTGTCTTTTATCAAAATAAATAATACGTGTAATATGCGTGAAAAATGGCTAAATGCAAGCACTCCCCATGGTTTTTTGTCTCTAGCGTATTCATTTATCTTCCTGGAAGAGAAACAAATATACCATTCTTTAGAGGGAATGTAGGGCTTCATTTGCATACTTACATGTGTGTCTTTTGAATACCGGAAGTGATCAAAATAAATAATAATACGCATAATCTGTTGTGAAATATGGATATATATATATATATATATATATATATACATGGATGCATATTTATACGTATATAAACATGTGTAGGGATGTATGCTGTGTATATTGGATACATAGATCAAGTTTCAAAACATTCTTATATTTGTTTATCTAACAAGTACAAATGTACGCAATAATATAAAATATCGCTAATTATAGGGGTTCTGTTGTTAAAAGTTATGTAAGTTTCGAGGTGGATTCACATAATGTACAACTAAGAATACCATTTTGTGACAGAATTGAATGCTGAATTCATTTCTATATTACAAGATATGATATGTGAAACCAAACACGATATTCCCTTCTTGGTAGCCAGTGTTACAAAAAAAACCTTGGTAGCCTGAGGGTTAAGGATAACTCCATTTTTTGGTGTGATAATAATTATGTGGACATCAGCTGGTCGGTTCAACTAAAATGTCAAAATTATATTCCATATGGAACAAGTTTGCGAAGAGAAATTCGTAATCACCCCCTTTGCTAGCCCAAGGGTTAAAGATTATTATTTATATATAAATCTCAAATCTCTTTTGCTGCAGCGTGTTAAATATATTCGCTAGATGACAGGATATAATTTCTAAAACTTCAGCTTAGTTTTCATTTTTGCGAACACTTTCATCGTCGCCATTTTGTGCTGTTTCAGTTTACCCCAGATTATTGAGAAATTCGACTTTAATGCCAAACCTGGTTAGATTCTATGTTATTCTGTGCATATAATTTATTGGACAGACACATTTAATTAAAGTCAACGAGAGAGTTGCTAAACTGTGGTTTGATCTTAATGTTTAATTCCCCGTAGACGATGTCTGGAAAGTCATTCGGACGAGGAGCATCAGATGATACCACTAGATGGCGTTAGACGCAGTTCCTTGTCATGCATCGTTCTTTTTAACGTGTTGTTTATAACTCGTTGGTTAACATGCGTAAATAAATAAGGTAAACCCGTAGTTTAGGTTGGTAAATTATTTTATATCATCAAATTGAAATGGAAGCTGGATTGAGGAAAAAAATTGTTTCCCTAACTGGAAGTGGGACTGATGTAACCATTTCTATCTTTCAATAGAAGTTGGGGTTATCCCGTAGTTTAGGTTGCTAAATTATTTGAATGTCTTAAATGTCGTACTTCATGTTGGTAAGTAAGCAGCCTACCTATGTCCATGATAACTATCATCAATCCCGCTTCTATTTCACGGACAATTTTTTTAATCAATCCAGCTTCCATTTCGTGAAAAAATGACCCAACTTCTATTTAACATAACAAATATTTTTCATCAATGGAACTTTTATTTAAGCAAAGAACTATTCTCATGGGTCCAGCTTCTACGTACGGAAACAATTATTTTCTTAAATCCAGCTTCTATTGCATCAAAAACTTAGTTTCATCAATCCAGCTTCTATATACGGTTAAAATTATTTCCACCAATCCAACTTCTATTTAAATACACAAATGGTTTCATCAATCCCACTTTCATTTAGGGAAATCATTTTTTTCATCAATCCAGCTTCCATTTTAATTTGACGATATAAAATAATTTAGCAACCTAAACTACGGGTTTACCAATTTTTGATTAGTACCCCATTGTTAAGTCTTCATTGCACACCCAAACTCCGCATGTATCAAAGTCTGATCCCCTCCAGTCTTTTTCTACAATTCTCATACTGTCCAGACAGTGTGAGAAAATGAGTAAGAAGACATTATTAGTCAGCTAAAACTTTATTCAAGTCTTTCCAAAGCAGAAATTAGGGCTGTGTTTGAACATAAACTAGTAGCACAACTGTGGAATCACAATTTGGAATAGTAAAATGACCAAACATTGCACTGCCCTGACATGGAAAATGCAAGAAAAATTGCATACCTGAAAATTTTTTCATCTTTATGTGAAAGAGCTATACATTCTTCTTATTAGTCTTTCAGTGTTCTACCCTTAGCAGATAAAGGAATGAAGCTATAGATGCCATTCGTCTCTATTTTCCCTATTCCGTCTTTCTTTATATCCTTGCAGCATTTAAGTTAGTGGGAACAGCGTTTCAACTACTCTCGAAATTCTGTGCTTGCGTTCCCACTGCTCACCATGCGGTGACACCCTGGTAACACCTGTGTTCCAATAAAACTCTTCTTTCCAGTTCACACTGCTCATACAGACCACTTTAACCGCTGTATCTGTTTTTTCTCCTTCATTTTATCCAGTCCAACATCATTTGTCTTGGTCTTGCAGGTGGTTTCTTCCTTTAAATTCTTCCTTCAAGCACTGTCTTCAGGAGCGAATTTCCACATGATGTGTAGCCTGTCCCCTCTTTAATGTGTTTACCATTGGACACTTCTCTTGCACCAGTTGTAACACCTTCTCATTTGATTTATAGTTGCTTCTGTTGATCTTGTCCAGTTTTCTCCATAGCCACATTTCAAACGCCTCAAGCTTCTCAATTTCTGCATTTCCAATATTGTAATGTCTCCACTCATGAATAATCTGTTGCTTTGCACTTCTCTTTGGAATAGCACTTTGGAAATTCGGAGATTTGGAATACGACGTTTACGATCCATGTAGTGTGACGCTCCATATGAGACTTTCCATAATTCTTTCTTTACTTCGAGACCCAGACCAACATTTATTTTCCCACTTTTGGAAACTGCTATGAAGATATGAGATGGTGTGATTTAAAATTAGCTTAATTTTATTTGTCTATTCATGGAATGGTTTATTTCTAAGTACAGGCGTCAGGCCATTCTGTCTTGAGAGAGATCTGTAACATTAAGTGTTTAAGCAAGACAAATGTTTAGTAGAAAATTACTTACAGAATTTCCGGAAATGTGCCTTTCCACTATGACTGACTAGTCACTCAACTACGAATCATAATAATGGTAATCGTACACTAAAAATTTATAAATTGCTACTCTAAAGCTAAACGCAAAGCACGAGCCCTGCTTCGTATCAGAAGGGTTGTCCAGAGATCCATGTCCTGCATGGGGAGGTCCAAGTCCGGTTGCCACAGAGACCAGGGACAGGCATATCAACTGTTATAGCAGATTTAATTGAGGACGAGAAAGCTTGGAAAGCAGTGGATTGGCTGGATCATGTTGTGATTTCTGGAAGAGATGGGACTTCAATTTGGATAACATGAAGTTTCATAAGCAGAGGAACCTGAGGCAGATGACGGTGAATGAGCGACAGTTTTGTTGGAGGAACTGAGAAATGTAATATAAAAATCACTAAAGACAACAAAACACAAAATATTCTGAATATACGACAATCTCGATTACACATTTATTTTTCGTAATGACCAAACATACGTCTAACACTTAAACTAAGTGGAATAAGCTAATTAATGTTATTAGTTAATATTATGAAAGCAACGACAATATCAATAGTCTAAACTAGTCTAAAAAATGATGTACCGAGCTAAGCTCTCTCTTAAATATCTAGTCAAGCAGACTGTATAGCTAAATTTAATATTTAATAAAGTTGTCAAGTAGTACAATCCAGTACGAAAGACTTTACTCCGTCTTTAGTAACTATGGGATAAAATTTCATTTTGATGGCATGCAGCAGTTCTGCAGTGTTAAAATTATCTGAGAAGGCAAAACCTTAGATATGTGGTGCCCATAAGTTGAAACCTCTGGATTCTCTACATCAGAATGCCTACTGTCTAAGTACTCTTAAATGAAATTGGAACAAACTATTCGTATATACATGTATGTAGATATCTTGCACTTCCATAGCATCTTTTGATAACAAATCTCTAATTCCAAATGTTTTCAACTGTCATTAAGCGAAACATAATTTAGCACAAGCCAGCAACTAAGTCGTCAGGTGGAGAAAATCGATGGCTAGAACAATGCTTTAGAAATTCCTCCTCTGTTTCAAGCATATCGTCACATATACCACATCCAAAAGATTTGGACAAAGACGCTTTTGTACTCACAGGTGATTTGAATTTCCTAATATACAGAAATTCTACGTTCCTTGAGTAACGTTCGTTTTCTTTAACAATAACGCCTGTACTAATAGAAGTGATGAAATGTCCAGGCAGGTTAACAATTACTTCACTTCCCATTCTAAGATTCTGCTGTGGTGTTCCTGCATGGAGTTTAAAGTGCTTTGCTGAAGAACTGCTCTTGGTGTAAGGTTTGTTGCACGAATGCTGCTTCTCAGTTGCACGAGTTCTTCTGTGACTCTTTAGATTTCCAATATCGGTGAATCCTTTATTACAACCCTCACATATGCATGGCTTAACTCCTGTGTGAGTTCTCATATGCACCGTCAAGGTCCCTACTAGGGTAAACGATTTCTGACATAACTGGCAGCTGTATGGCTTTTCCCCAGTATGGGTTCTCATGTGCGTTTTCAGATTACCACCTTCATTAAATGATTTCTGACATAGCTGGCACCTGTATGGTTTTTCACCAGTATGTGTTCTCATGTGCGCTTTCAGATTACTACCTGCATTCAATGATTTCTGACATAACTGGCACCTGTATGGTTTTTCACCAGTATGGATTCTCATGTGCGTTTTCAGATGACCACCTTCATTAAATGATTTCTTACATAACTGGCACCTGTATGGTTTTCACCAGTATGAGTTCTCATGTGCTTTTTCAGATTACCACCTTGACTAAATGATTTCTGACATAGCTGGCACCTGTATGGTTTTTCACCAGTATGGATTCTCATGTGCCTTTTCAGAGTACCACCTTCATTAAATGATTTCTGACATATCTGACACCTGTATTGTTTTTCTCCCGTATCAGTATTCGCCATCATGGTACTCACTGTTGTTAATTTATATGTTCTTCTTCAGTATCGGTTCTTTGATGAGCTGTGAGATGATCACATTGAGTAAACAGTTTCTGAAATAATTAACATACGTTTGTATTTTTGAATGATTAGTATGTGCTTCGCCCATCAGAAGATTCCAGAAAAAGTCGGGATCTGTATATGGCTTTAGACAAGGATGAGTGTTGATATGCGGTTCAAAGCAATTGCCTCTGTAACAGGTTTCTGCAATTGTTGTTGTCGTAGCCTCTTCAACGTCAGCAGTGTCCCGTTTCACACATTACCGATTAATTACTTCATTTCAGTTCGCCTTTCAGATGCTTAAAAGAAAAGTTCATGTTTCACTATCAGCTAGATTTTGATGCTCTGACAGAATGTAGCTCGTCATATTCATATACTTGCTAAAAATAACAGTAAAAAGTCAATATTTGACATGTTTATAGAACATAATTTTATTGCAGCTCAATACAGTGGAAGAATGACTGTTCATTCATATATACTCAAGCATCACTATATACATAAAAGCATCCCAATATCACTACCGTTCTAAAAGCACTCCACTGGCTGCAAGTGCTTGAAGGCATCCACTTCAAAGTCTTATCGCTAAGCTACAACTCAAAGGAATACTACCATCCAAAGTACCTTAGCGAATTCTTTTCAGAGTATAATCCGCAGCAAATAGTTTCTGACAAAGTTGGCACCTGTATGGTTTTTCACCAGTATGGATTCTCATGTGCCTTTTCAGAGTACCACCTTCAGTAAATGATTTCTGACAAACCTGACACCTGTATTGTTTTTCTCCCGTATGTATTTTCGTATTCGCCATCAGGGTACTCACTTAGTTGTTAATTTATATGTTCTTCTTCAGTATCGGTTCTTTGATGAGCTGTGAGATGATCACATTGAGTAAACAGTTTCTGAAATAATTAACATACGTTTGTATTTTTGAATGATTAGTATGTGCTTCGCCCATCAGAAGATTCCAGAAAAAGTCGGGATTTGTATAAGACTTTTGAGAAGGATGAGTGTTGATATGCGGTTCAAAGCAATTGCCTCTGTAAAAGGTTTCTGCAACTGTTGTTGTCGTAGCCTCTTCAACGTCAGCAGTGTCCAGTTTCACACATTACCGATTAATTACTTCATTTAAGTTCGCCTTTCAGATGCTTAAAAGAAAAGTTCATGTTTCACTATCAGCTAGATTTTGATGCTCTGACAGAATGTAGCTCGTCATATTCATATACTTGCTAAAAAAAACAGTAAAAAGTCAATATTTGACATGTTTATAGAACATAATTTTATTGCAGCTCAATACAGTGGAAGAATGACTGTTCATTCATATATACTCAAGCATCACTATATACATAAAAGCATCCCAATATCACTACCGTTCTAAAATCACTCCACTGGCTGCAAGTGCTTGAAGGCATCCACTTCAAAGTCTTATCGCTAAGCTACAACTCAAAGGAATACTATCATCCAAAGTACCTTAGCGAATTCTTCGCCATCCAGCCAACCCGATCTACCCGTTGGTCCTCATGTATCACTCTCTGCCGTCCCCCAGTCACTACTCGCCTCAAGTTCTCCAACCGATCCATACCCCACACTGCACCTCAACTCCGGATCAAACACCTCTGAATCCCCAATATTCTGTTCCTCCAACAAAACCGTCAATCACAACCGTCACCTGCCTCAGGCTCCTTCACTCATCATGCCACAGGTTTTCCAAATTGAAGTCCTACCTCTTCCAGAAATCATAATCCTGATCCATCCGATCCTCTGCCCGTCAAACTTTCTCGTCCTCATATCAACGAAACCCGCCATATCAGCTGATCTGCCTGTCTATGTTCCCTCTGGCAACCGGACTCGGTCCCCCACTGGACATCGATCTCTGATACGACGCATCGCTCGTGAATAAGCTGGTGCTCTCAACTTAGCTTACGAGTAGCTTTACTTATCACGCCACAGGCTTTCCAAATTGAAGCCCCACCTCTTCCAGAAATCTTACCCTGATCCATCCAATCCTCTGCCTTCCAAGCTTTGTCGTCCTTAACGAAACCCGCCATAACAGTTGACCTGTCTGTCTCTGGTCTGTCTGGCAACCGGACTCTGGACAACTTCTGTGATACGACGCAGCACTCGTGAATAAGCTGGTGCTCTGCGCTTAGCTTTAAGAAACGTGTGTAGTTTACGATTACGATGATTACGATTTATAATTGAGTGACTAGTTAGTAATAATGGCAAGACACATTTCCAGAAATTCTTTAAGTAATTTTCTACTAAAATTTGTCTTGCTTAAACAGATCTCTTTTACAGATCTGTCTCAAAACAGAATTCCCTGACGCCTGTACCTAGAAATACACCATTCCATGAATTGACAAACGACATCAAGCCAATTTTAAATCAATCTATCTCAAATCTTCATAGCCGCTTTCAAGTATGAAAGCTAAAAGTTGGTAATTTTGTAACATGCTATGCATGCTTCGTCTATCCGAAGATTTGACTTAACACTGACATCTTAAATATGCACAAAGCACTTCAGAGATAAAAAAGAAAAGTCTTAAATGTTCGGCTTATGTAGCCGTTTTATAAAATGAAATAGCTTATGTGCAGCGCCAGCGTCCGTCCTTCTGGTAATTTCCCAATGGTACTTTTTGAATATCCCGGAAAGGACTCGGTCGTCAACGATACACTATGCTTGCACAGGATGACCACGTGCAGGTGGCGTCAAGGGCGTTTGAACATCAAAGAGTTTCAGAGACGCTTGTTGTCCAATTTCCCAAAGAGCCACAAAGATGGACGCTGGATGAAATCGATGCTTGTAGAAATACCAGGAGGAAAGATACATAAAACCACATCCCTATCTATACTAAGCACAGTGAAATCGACAACACGAATGAAGCTAACGACTACCCTGGGAGTGAACCTCTGGCCGAAGAGGCAGCAGGGCCTCGTTGGTCTTCAGCTAGCGAAACCCGTGTCCCAAAACAATATCATCTGAGGACAGGAACCTGGAATATTCGGACAATGCAAAGAGCTGGGAAGTAGGCAAAAGCAATCAGTGAAATGAAAAGAGCAAGAAGAATGCAGATCCTGGGTCGACTGCAGTGGTTAGAAGGAAGGATGATGGAGACTACATCAGTGATGGACAGAGGGTCATATACTGGAAAGGGAATGAGCAACAGACAGATGTCACGCTGAGGCTGCTGGAAAGGAGTGTTGCAGACTGTGTCAACAGTATCTAAAGACATGGAAACAGGATTATAATTGCCGAATTAAGGGCAGAACCAGAGTTAAAGACTGTGCTGATTTAGAAAGAGGTCTGGCGAGTCTGTATACTATTGATCTGATATAATTGTCGTAAATATTGAAAGCACTCTAAAATGTGGATGACGGAGTAAAGTTTGAGGAGTGTGATGAAGCCGTAAGATTTTCAGATGACTAGGTAATAATAGCAAGTACCAATGCCGGGCTGCAGAGCATAATGGATCTGGTGGAAAAAATATGAAGACCATCCATTAGTGGGAAGATAAATAGAAAGAAAACAAAGGTTATGAGATTGAGAAAATACTAAGAAAAAAATAACTGCATGCACAGCTTGGGCATGTCTACCAGTATTCTTATCTTGGAAGTTTAAAAAAGGATGACTGCAGAAGCAGAGTCAAGATTAAGATAATAACAAATTAGAAGGGAAGCGTTCTGGAAGAGAGGAGAGCTTCTGAGAGGAGGTCTGTGTCTTGATGTAAAGAAAAGAATGGTGGAAAGCCTCATATGGAGTGTCAATCTAAATGGATTGGAAACGTCGTAATCGTAAACTCCAAATTTCCAAAGTGCTATTCCAAAGCTAAGTGCAAAAAATTCATGAGCAGAGACATGGACAATATTGCAAATGCAGAAATGGAGAATCTTTAGGCTTTTAAAATGTGGCTATGGAGAAAAGTAGACAAGATCAGCAGAAGCGACTATAAAACAAACGAGGTGTTTCAACTGGTGCAAAAGGAGAGTTGCAAAAGGAGAGTTGCAAAAGGAGAGTTCAATGGTCAACACATTAAAGAGGAGACAAATGAACTCCATTGGCAAATCGCTTATGAAGAAAGTGCTTTAATGAAGAATTTAAGGGAAGAAACCATCTGCAAGACCAAGACATATGATGGACTGGTTGAAGGACAAAAGAAACAGGCGAGGATATAGAGAAATAAAGGAATAGGCACCGACTACCTAAGAGCAGAACACTGAAGAATAAGAAGAATGATTAGCTGCTTCAGAACAAAGATGAAAAACTTTTCGAGCAGGCAATTTTTCTTGCATTTTCCATGTCAGGGCAGTGCTAAATATGGTAATTTTGATACTTGAATAAAGTTTTATCTGACCAATAATGTCTTCTAACTCATTTTCTCACAGTGATTGGTATATGTCATCTGAAACTGAAATATATGTATCTTTTGTGTTCATCTGTCTACTCTAATTACAGATTTATCTCAACTGTGAAATCTAATCCTCTAATTCAGGAATCTCCATTTCAGTCTGCTTAAGATAAGTTTTATTCAACAGAAAAGGCTCTTCTTGCTCCTAATGAAACTGCACACTGGGGATAAGAGTAACGTGAGAGCATTAGTTTCCCACTGACTTATCTACTGCTTTTGATGGTGTGTCCACCCACTGTTTTGCATTCATAGCAGCTTGTTTTGGGGTCTATGGTCATGACACTGAATTAAATTAGTTTTCACCCTAAATAATATGCTCGTGCATAAAGTCAGTATACTTATATGGCATTTTCTACCAAGGCTTTTCTAAAACAAGGAGTCCCTCAAGGTTGCTCTCCTTTGCTCTCAATGCATACCATACCGCTAGGTACATAACTTGGCATTCATTCACTATGGTATCATTTTCAAGTAGATGATACTTAAATTTAAATTTAATTTCACAAGTTATCTTGTAATTGTTTTGTGCAGCTGTTGTCCTCTGCCTTGCAAGGAGACAAAGTATTGCCAATAAGCTCCTCTTCAGTATAATTAAAACGTTAATGTCTGCTGCTGGGCTATCCGCTAAAGTTGAAAAAGTTTGAATGGTTAAAATGTTTCAAACTGGAAGAGCTCAGTTGGTGATGCTGCTCATAGCCAAGATGGCATTTTAACTCTACTATGTCCCATATCAAATACATTAGTGGTATTTTAACTTGTCACACTTGCACATTCATGATTTGCACAGAATTTGGTGTCATATACATGCAGATTACTGTAACTTGATTCTTACTGGCATCACTAAGTCTACTCTACAGAAGCTCCAAACGGTTGGCTCTCTTTAATTAGAGTCATAGCAAAGATATCAAGATATGAACACATAACCCTGTAAAAATCACTGCATTGGCTTCCTGTTCACCAGAACATTTCTTTCAACTTTGTTCTAATAAGCACTGAACTCTGGCCAAACACATTATTGAAAACCAGGCCTTGTTACTCAGCCTTATCGCTAGCCAACATCATCATCGCAAATATTGCTTTCTGCTCAAATCTAAAACTACAACTGTTCTAAGTGAATGAGAATTTTAAGTTACTGGACATACCGTATATTTATTGTGCTGTATTATCTCTGAACATTTATAAAGCACTCAGTGTAGAAGCCCCGGGAAAAGAGAAACGAAATCAATTACCTCCATCTACCTGTTCATTCTCCTAAGTCCCTTACGTGCTCCACTTTGTGCCCTGGCAAACTTACCTGCAAAATCGGTAAATATGGGTAGAAATTGTCTTGTTTTTCCTACAGAGAAGTAGAAGGGGAGCACCGACATAATCAATTAAGAGGAAAACTGTTTCAAATAGACAGAAAATGACAGAATAACGTCTGTATAATGTTTGTGGGAAGATCAGATGCCATGAAGAGAAGCAGGCTCCTGGTGACATATATATTCAAGTTAAGAAAGTGAAGTTGTTACAACTGCATACCTGTGGCTACCTTTCAGATTAGATTAAGTAACTTATCTTCTTCTTCTCAGAACATATAAAATTGGGGTCATGTTTATAAACTACCTGCGTCGAAACTTAATTGACTTAAAATCTAAACTGTCTTGCACACTTTTCAAAGAGATAAGACAGTTTGAATAGCTGGAAATTTACAAATTGCTATATTTCATTGTCCAAAGTCATTTATGTAATCTACTTTTTAAAGTTTCATGCTGAGACAGCCTAGAATTTTAATCAATTTGTGAGATGCAACAGAGTTTTGCAGGACACCAATAAGTATTAACCCTCAGATTACCAGAATTTTTTTGTTACACTGAGTACCAGTGGGGTCAAAAATGATCCCAACACTAGTTTTGCAATAAGTTATTTGTTTTTTGCATTTTTATTTATTGCCATGAAAACAAATATTAGTAAAGTATTTGGAACATGTATAGGCTGTTGAAATGAATAAATTTTTAATTTAATAGCTACAGATTAGTGTTCAAAGTGACCGAGTGTTCAATGTTCAAAACTAATCTGGCCAATTTTCGGTCATTAGCCTACAGTTACTGTTTGAAGTTTATGCAGGTATACTCGGCCAAAACGACCTCATTGCGCTTACAGGCGGCACAGATTATGTTGGAATTCTTATCACTTTCTAATGATTTTTGTCCACTTTTCAAATATTGTTCTAATAGTTGCAAGTTGTTTAGGATATTGACGTTCTCTTCTGCGCACCGCGTCGTCAAATCTAAGGCAACGTGATATTTTTTGGAACCGATTTCTAGTCATGCTGTCGCTGAAACATCGTCTAAACTCTACAACTGCTGCACTGCTTCATTTCTTGACTTGTCCAAATTATCACTCCATGTTTCACCATAGATGGCACTATCTTTCTTATTTATCCACTTCAGTTTCTTATATAATTGGTTTTCTCATAACCAGTTGGACACCTGTTAGCGGACTGTCAACTTTTTGTAATAAATATACCATATAAACGGTTTATAATAGTTTATCTTTGCTAGAAATACTTTTAAAATAAATGTTAGCTCAATAAAAAAGTATTTTGTTATTTTTGCATATGTCAGAATTAATCAGTTTACACTGGGGTCAAAAACGACCCCACTGGTACTCAGTGTATAAATGGAATACCTGCGCCACCTGGTGTTATAAAATGTAAAATAAAACTTGGAATTTTGTACAAAACAGGAATACCTATAAAGTCATAAAATTTCGTTGAGATATCTCTTACGGGGGCTGAGCAGCACTACTGCAAACTACCTCTGGGGTCATTTTTTACCCCAGCGGTAGTCGCAGGGTTAAGTAATGATTTTTAAATAACATAATCATAGATATGTCTTATCTTGACCAGTGCACCTTTATGTGACCATCAAACAGTAGGAAAAATGTTGTCTTACAGTAGTTGTTAATTGCTTAACCCACAAAAAACTCTATCAGCAAATCTGCCGAAATACTGGCGTCGTGAGGGTCGGTAATAACGGTCAGGTTAAGCGTCGTGAGGGTTGGTTAGGGTCGTCATTAGATCATGCTATTTTAAAGAAATTAATCTTACTCCCGGTGAAGTTCGACCAAGTAAATGGCATGCTCTAATGAATATTCCATGTGCCCTTTCTGTCTACCAATCACTTCGCGTCGGAAGTATTGTTCCGACCAATGACAGGACACCAAAAAGGTTATCCCGTAGTTTAGGTTGGTAAATTATTTGAATATCTTCAATGCCGTACTTGACTTTGGTAAGTAAGCACTCTACCTATGTCCATCATAACTATCATCAACCCCGCTTCCATTTCAACGATAATTTTTTTTAATCAATCCAGCTTCCATTTCATGAAAAAAATTACCCAACTTCTATTTAACTAAATTTTTTTTCATCAATGGAACTTTTATCTAAGCAATAAACTATTCTCATGGGTCCAGCTTCTACTTACGGACACAATTATTTTCATCATTCCAGCTTCTATTGCATCAAAAACATAGTTTCATCAATCGAGCTTCTATTTACGGTAAAAATTATTTTGATCAATCCAACTTCTATTTAAAAACAGAAATGGTTTCATCAACCCACTTCCAGTTAGTGAAACAATTTTTTTTCTTAATCAGCTTCCATTTTAATTTGACGATATAAAATAATTTACCAACCTAAACTACGGGATTACCCACCAAAAGATACTAAATATTATATCCGATTTAGGTAAAATATCGTTTTAGCGGGTTTAATTAATTATCCGCCATTGCATGGGTTTCAGAGCTGATCGAAAACAAGTTGGACTGAGGAAACGAATTCTCGCTCCATCTACCTGTTCCTTCTCCTAAGTCCCTTACGTGCTCCACTTTGTGCCCTGGCAAACTTACCTGTGAAATCGATAAATATAGGTAGAAATTTCCTTGTTTTTTTCCTACAGAGGAGTAGAAGGGGAGCACAGGCGTAATCAATGAAGCGAAAAACTGTTGCATATAGTCAGAAAATGACAGAACAACGTCTGTATAATGTTTGTGGGAAGATCAGATGCCATGAAGAGAAGTAGGCTCCTGGTGACATATATATTAAAGTTAAGAAAGTTAAGTTGTTAGAACTGCATAACCGTGGCTACCTTTCACATTAGATTAAGCAACCTATCTTCTTCTTTGACCACATAAAATTGGAGTTATGTTTATAAACTACCTGTGTCGAAACTTAATTGACTTAAACTCCAAACTGTCTTGCACACTTTTCTAAGAGATAAGACAGTTTGAATAGCTGCAAATTTACAAATTGCTATATTTCATTGTCCAAAGTCATTTATGTAATCTACTTTTTAAAGTTTCATGCTGAGACAGCCTAGAATTTTAATCAATTTGTGAGATGCAAAAGAGTTTTGCAGGACATCAATAAGTAATGATTTTAAACTAATAATAATCATAGATATGTCTTAGCTCGACTAGTGCATCCTTATGTAACCATCAAACAGTACGAAAATTTTTGTCTTACAGCAGTAGTTAATTTGATCGTTTTAATTGATTAACCCACAAAAACTCTACCAGGATCGTGAGGGTTGGTAAGGGTCAGGTTAAACATCGTGAGGGTCGGTTCGGGTCAGGGTTTGCGTCATCATTAGAACATGCCTATTTTAAATAAATTGATCTTACTCCTGATGAAGTTCGACCAAGTAAATGGTATGCTCTAATGAATATTCCATGTGCCCTTTCTGTCGACCAATCACAGCGCGTCGGAAGTATTGTTCCGGCCAATGACAGGACACCAAAAAGATACTAAATATTATATACGATATATCCGAAAAGTCCGACCATGATACTATAAGAATGCCCTACGGTTTAACCGAAACAAGAATAAAATACGCTATAATGCAGGATTAATGAGTGTTTAATTGCCCGACTTTACATTACTTATTTACGCATGTTAACCACCGGAGGGTAAACCCGTAGTTTAGGTTGGTAAATTATTTTATATCGTCAAATTAAAATGGAAGCTGGATTGATGAAAAAATGGTTTTCCTAAATGAAAGTGTGATTGATGAAACAATTCGTGTATTTAAATAGAAGTTGAATTGGTGGAAATAATTTTTACCGTAAATAGAAGCTGAATTGATGAACTAAGTTTTTGATGCAATAGAAGCTGGATTGAAGAAAATAATTGTTTCCGTAAGTAGAAGCTGGACCCATCAGAGTAGTTCTTTGCCTGAATAAAAGTTCCATTGATGACAAACATTTTGTTGGCTAAATAGAAGTTGGGTCATTTTTTCATGAAATGGAAGCTGGATTGATTATAAACAATTTCTTCTTGAAATGAAAGCGGGGTTGATTATAGTTATCATGGACATAGGTAGACTGCTTACTTACTACCGTGAAGTACGGCATTGAAGACATTCAAATAATTTACCAACTTAAACTACGGGATAACCCTAAGGGTAAGGGTTTTGTGATGTTCGTCTGAATCGCAATCGTAATCTCCAAACTTCTAAAGCGCCACTCGAAAGCCAAGTGCAGGGCACCAGCTTATTCATGAGCGCTGCGCCTACTCAGAGGGGTTGTCCAAAAGAGTTGTCCGAGGGAGGTACGAGTCCGGTATCCAGAAGATCAGAGAGGGCACAGCAGATGTTAAGGTGGTGTCTTTCCAGCCATCGTTTGAGGGTAAGTAAGTAAGTAAGACTGTTCTTTATTAAACGCAAGCAAACGCTCAGCGCTTTACATACAAAGTCAGAAAGATTTATGTAAAAAGAAAACGATAATTAGAAGAAAATCAAGTCAACTAGAAAACAGAAGGCTAACTTCTGAAATAAACATTAAGATCAAACCACGATTATTAACAACTCTCATTGACTTAACTGTCGTTAATTAAATGTGTTTGTCCACTAAATTACATGCGCAGAGTAATAGAATCCTAGAATCTAACCTGGTTTGGCACCAAAGTCGAATTTCTTCATAATCTGATGTATACTGTCATCAGCAAAAAATGGCGATGAGTAAAGTGTTTCGCAACAATGAGTAACAAACTGAAGTTTTACATAGCATATCCTGTCATCTAGCGAATATATTTAACGCACTGCATCAAAAGATGATGAATTGGGCAATGACAGACTACCATCGATGGCTTTACACGGATATGTGGAGGGAACTAGGAGTAGAGGAAGACAACAAAAGACATGAATGGATTATATACGAGAGGATCTGGAGAGAATGAAGATGGACATTGCAGAAGCAAAGGAAAAAATCAAGGACAGAGAACTCTGGAGACGACAAGTTGAGGACTCATCGTTGGCCTTGGCCTGACGGAGGAGAAACAAAGAAGATCAAAAGATAATCTAGGCTTATATAATTATAAATTACCATCTACAGTCATATTTCTACAATCGCTATTTATGACATTGACATAATACTTTAAAAAGGAGTGACCAGAATAGTGGAGAGCTGGCTCATCAGATTACATTGACGTAATATGCGATATCTGTTGGCCGAATAAACAAATCGTGATATCGTAATCTCGATTATCTGATTCGCACATCAATGTTAAGCTTACTCATTTCTTCTGCCGTCTGCTTCTCCTTCCATACATCTGTCTGTGTCAATCTGTCACTGTGTCTCAATGTTTGTCTTTTAATCAACAGAGGCCGCTTTCTTATAGTTTCGCTAAAACGTGCTAAATATTCTCAGGAATCCAGATTCTAATTACTGAAAAGATTATTTTCATCAATACAGCTTCTATTGGATGGAAACTTAGTTTCATCTATCATTTCCATGCATCCAGCTTGGTTTCCAGATCTATTTAGGGGAAAATTATTTCGATCAATCCAGCTTCTATTTCAACACAAGAATGTTTTCAATCCCAATTCCATTTAGGGATGCAATATCCCTGTGTGTACGAGCTTTCGTCTACAGTCTTGCACTTTGTCTTTGTGCTTTTGAACTTGTGTGACTTGCATTGCACATAATTATGATGCAGCAGCTGCGTGGAATGCTGTGCAGCTACTGCTAATGGTGCATTACAGGATGCGGCCCTCAAATATGCGTTCTATCTCGCAACACAGCACAGTTTGCAAACATCAGCATTACACAAAATATTCCTCAAGGTATTTGAAAGTGTTTGAAAGTACAATTATCAGGAAGTGTCTTTCTTACAATGTAGAAGGAGATGTGATGTAGTTTCCCGTACATTGCATATGTCGCATAGGGCGGTGGGATGTAATTTAAAATTGTAGTCTGTTGTTTAAATTCACATATTAATTGGAATCTCTTTCTCGGATGTTGTTCGCAAATTAACCTTCGTAGGTCGAAGCTCCGTCTCGAGAAACGGAGGGCGGAGTGGGGTAGTTTTCCACCCCAAAGAAATTTGTAATATCTCAGCTCACAGGTAAGCTACAATGACACATGAAATGTCGATTATAATACATCCAAGGTCAAGGAATCGAATTATCGCATTGGGAATAGTGTGGGAATAGTACTATTCAAGATGGCGGCCAATATGGCCGCTAAAACAGAAACATGTGACCGGCTGGGAGACAAGGTACCATATGTGGGATTGCTAATTACGGAGATATTCCCATTTATAAGTGGACAATGATTTTTTATGAAAAAAAGTTTTTTTGCTGTTTTGGACTGTACTGATATTAAGCTTCCAAATCATAGTATCAGATTCTAATAATTGTACGATTTTATTGCAAAAAATAAAAGAATTTAATGTTTGGTAAAAGCTACCGTAAGTGGGTAGGCCTATGCTAAAACTAGGTATTATTTCTTACATAATAAGGCAGTTTTTATGTTGTTTTGAACTTTCCAGATACTAAACTTCCAAATCATAATATCAGATTTCAATAATTGTGGTATTTTGTATAAAAAAATGAATTAATAAAACGTTAGGTAAAAGGTACCATAAGTGGGTACGGTATGCCACAACTATAGTTATTATTTTACATTCTGTGCGATATAAGTTAATCAGTTAGCCGCAATGTTGTGATAGGCTACAGTTGACACAGATAAAATTTGGGGTAAAAGTGCATTTTAGCGTATTTTATTGATAGTGGATTTAGGCGTGTATTTTAGCGTATTTAATTATTTCAATGACTTTCATGATAACTGAAATGTATCCAGCTTCTATTTAAGCAATATTATTTACATCAATCAAACTTCTATTTAAGGTAACATTATTTTCATCAATCCCACTTCTATTTAGCAAGAATTCTTTTCTGCAGTCCAACTTCTATTCGACCAACGCTGATTCGCCATGAAATCGCGTGTCATTTACGACGCCAAACTACACGTTTTTCATCAATCCAGCTTCCACTTTAGCAGATAACTCCTTTCATCAATCCAACTTCCATTTGGGCAAAGAATTATTTTTATCAATCCAGCTTCCATTTACGCAAACACATAAGAGAAATAATAAAATACGCTAAAATACTTGGCCGAAATCATCATGGGTTTAATACGCTAAAATGCACTTTTACCAAATTTGGCTAATAACATTCATTAATAAAATATAATAGATCTGAAAAGTTTCACCTGTAAAAATTGAACGGTTTTTAAATTAATTGCATACTTAAGTATGCTAACTTTTACGGTAAATTTTCTCGAAATTTACGTTTCTCACCATGTCTTGCTCAAAAGTGCATATCTATCAAATGGTGCAAGATATCTGCACGAAATTTGCACCATTTTGTTGTTTTTATACATGAACATAGAAATCGTAAAATGTCAATACTCCACATTTGGTACCTTTTCTCACAGCCGGTCATCTATCTATCTATCTATCTATCTATCTATGGAATTTATATAGCGCCCCTTCAAGATAACTACTCAGAGGCGCTCCCGACCCAGGCCCGGTCAAAGAGGAAGGTCTTAAGTAGTCTATAGAAAGAATCAGAGAGGTCTCGCGGGAGAGAACGAAGGTCTGAGGGGAGGCTATTCCAGAAAGAAGGACCAACGATCGAGAAAGCCCCGACGCTGTCTAGTAGCAGAGCGAGCATGCGGAACTATGAAGTCACCTCTAGAGGCCGAGCGCAGAGATCGGCGACCAGAGCATGCCGAGGTTAAAGTGAAGAGCTCCCGGAGATAGACAGGTGATCTGCCCAGAACACAGTGCCAGACAATGGAGGAGACCCTATAATGGATGCGCTGCTGGACCGGGAGCCAGTGGAGGACATCACGCATAAATGCAGAGATGTGGCCAAACTTAGGGACACCACCAATTAGACGAGCTGCCGACCGCAAAACGCCTTCCAAATGATGCAAACGGACTTGAGGAAGTCCATAGTAGAGCGAAGAACAGTAGTCCAATCGATTACTAACAAAGGCATGGACCAGAGTGGAGGAAGATGAAGAAAGAGAGCGAATGACAACCCGCAGCTGGCGCAACTGGTAGTAGCAAGAACGAGTCAATGCCGTGATGTGCCCAGTGAAAGAGAGTTCCTGGTCCAGGATGACCCCTAAGTTGCGGACCGAGGTGGAAAAAGGAAAGGTAGGAAATTCAGCGGAGAGGGACTCCAAGTCCAGCTTATCCAGCTGCTGGCGAGTACCAAGCGAGATATATTCAGTTTTTGAAGGATTTAAGCGCAGACGATTAGATGACATCCAGGCAAAATATGAAATTCGACATATATCTTAGTATATCTTAGCTCATTGGTGGTAGGCTACAATGACAGATGAAGTACCGAATTTCATATTTTTAGGGTCAAGAAATCGATTTCTCGTAGTGGTAATGGTGCGGAAATGTTACTATCCAAGATGGCGGCCAATATGACCGCCAAAACAAAAATATGTATAACTCAGCTCATAGATAAGGTGCAATGACAAATGAAGTGTCGAATTTCATATTTTCAGGGTCAAAGAATCGATTTTTCGTAGTGGTAATGGTGCGGAAATGTTACTATCCAAGATGGCGGACAATATGGCCGCCAAAACACAGAAATATGTATATCTCAGATTAATGGTAGGCTACAATAAAAAATTAAGCGTCCAAATTAATATTTTCGGTTCAAAGAATCGACTTCTCGTAGCAGCAATAGTGCGAAAAGTTAACTTTTCAAGATGGCGGCCAATATGGCCGTCAAAACAGAAATATGTATATCTCAGCTCATAGATGAGATACAATGACAAATGAAGTGTCGAATTTAATATTTTCAGGGTCAAGAAATCGAACTATCTCAGCCACAATAGCGTGGGAATATTGCTTTCCAAGATGGCGGCCAATATGGCCACCAAAACACAAAAATGGCTATATCTGAGCCCATGGGTTAGGGTTGACGGCCCTTGTTGGCCGCCATCTTGGAAATATTTCCACACTATTGCCAATGCTAGCATTCGATTCAATTACCCTGAAAATATTACATTCGACATTTTATTTATTATTTTAGCCTAAAAATAAGCTGCGATATACATTTTTGTGTTTTGGTGGCCATATTGGCCGCCATCTTGGATAGTACTATTCCCACACTGTTGCCACTGCGGTATTTCGATTCGTTGACCCTGAAAATATTACATTCGACTGCTAGAGAATTACGCGTAGGCTACCATCAGGATCTTAAACTCAATGCGATTTGATTACGTAACCATGTGAATGTACGCTACATGCGTCATTTGCCATTAAAGCCTTACTCTAAAACTAGCTTACAGTAAGGATGCTTACATTTGTTTCGTACAGAGATATAATCCAGTTGAAAATATATGACAAATATCGATGTGACTTATAAAAGTTCAGCGTATTAAACAAAAATAGGCCTATATTCCAGTCAGAGAAATTTAAGTACCCTATTTGCAATTTACGATATATTTGTTTTGAAGTTAAGCACAGAAATAAATGTAACATAAAAATCATTAAACACAACAAGTCACATTTTTACAGGATATATGACAATCTTGATTACACATTTATCTTCCTTAATGACCAAACATAACGTCTAACATTTTAATCTAAGTAGAATAAGCTAATTAATTCTATTTGTTAACATAATGAAAGCAACAATAGTCTCAAATAATCTCACAAAACGATGTAGCGCTTAGCGCTCTGTTAAATATCTAGTCCAGCAGACGTATTTGTGCAGCTAAATTTAATATTGAACAATAAAGTTGTCGAGTAGTTGAATCCAGAACGCAAGACTTTACTAAGTATGCTTCTTCGCCAGTATAGGTTCTCATGTGCGCTTTCAGAGTATTATCAGCAACAACTGCAAAACTATAGGCTACCCTGAAATTGCATTTTATTGCATGCAGCATTTCCACACAGTCTTACAATAATGCGAAAAAAGCAAACCCTTAGATATGTAGTACCCATACGGAGAAACCTCTGGATTCTCTACATCGGAATGCCTATTCTGAAATGAATGCGATACAAAGTAACTATTCGTATACATGTAGGTATCCAGCACTTCCACAGCATCTTTTCATTATAAATCTGTAATTCCAAATGTTTCCAACTGTAGTTACGTGGAACCATAATTCAGCACAGGTCAACAGCTATGTCGTCAGGTGGAGAAAATCGATGGCTAGAACAATGCTCTAGAAATTCCTTCTCTCTTTTAAACATATCGTCGCATATAACACATCCAAAAGATTTTGACTGTCTTGCATTCATATGAGATTTGAATTGGTTAATATACAGACATTCTCCATCTCTAATTTTCTGGAAAGGACCTGCAATTCCACTACAATCCGGATGTAAGTTTGCAGAGTAACATTCATTTTCTTTCTCAAGAACGCCTGGACTTCTAAATCTGATGAAGCGATCAGACAGTTTAGCAGTTACTTCACTTCCTTTTTTCAGATCCTGTTGTTGTGTTTCTGCATGGAGTTTAAACTGCTTTGCTGAAGAACTGCTTTTGGTATAGGGTTTCTTGCGCGAGTGTTGCTTCTCAGATGCATGAGTTCTTCTGTGACTCTTTAGATGACCAATCTCTGTGAATCCTTTATTACAAGCCTCACGTATGTATGGTTTAACTTCTGTGTGGGTTCTCATATGCACCGTCAAGGCCTCTCCTCGAATAAATAATTTCTGACATATCTGGCAGCTGAATGGTTTTTCACCAGTATGCGTTCTCATGTGCGTTTTCAGAGTATTACCTCGATTAAATGATTCATGACATAGCTGGCACCTGTATGGTTTCTCACCAGTATGAGTTCTCATGTGCCTTTTCAGATCACCACCGTGATTAAATGATTTCTCACATAGCTGGCACCTGTATGGTTTTTCACCAGTATGGATTCTCATGTGCGTTTTCAGATTGCCACCACTCTTAAATGATTTCTCACATAGCTGGCACCTGTATGGTTTCTCACCAGTATGAGTTCTCATGTGCCTTTTCAGAGTACCACCTTCAGCAAATGATTTCTGACATAGCTGGCACGTGTATGGTTTTTCACCAGTATGGATTCTCATGTGCGTTTTGAGATGATCACCGCTAATAAATGATTTCTCACATAGGTGACAAATGTATGGTTTTTCGCATGTATGGGTTCTCATATGCCTTTTCAGATGACCACCTTGATTAAATGAATTCTGACATATCTGGCATCTGAATGGTTTTTCACCAGTATGCGTTCTCATGTGCGTTTTCAGAGTACCACTTTGATGAAATGATTTGTGACATAAAAATACACTGCAGCCCCACTACTTCAGGAAATATGGATTAGGTCTTTCACTCTTGTTCTCAAAGTTTCATACACTACTACAAGCAGATCATTTGAATGTTTCATTTCAATGACATGTTAGAGCAACATGTAGTTACAGTAGTTAACTTTCAAACAATTTCCTTTCTGCATCAACTAATAATTCATTATTACACTTTAGATATATGAAGTATAAGAAGAAAGTGAAATTAAAAACACTTGCCATTTTAAAACAAGCCAGCAATCTCTCTTTGGAATTACAGTGTATGTCAACATACAATCCTCACATCATTGCATACAAAATTACATGACATCATTTATATTAAGCACATATAATATTTAGTATTTTAGTTCATTTATTTGCATGTTAGCAATCTATTTGAAGGAAATAAATTGAGTATATTATGTCAATTCATTAAATTTAATTATTTCACCTGCATCTTTTGCATAAATGGGAAGTTGGACTGATGAAAATAATTCTTTTCATAAATAGAAATTTTCCAGATACAAGACTCATCAACCTGCATTTAAGCATTTTTTATTATTGCATTGAACGTATGTTGTATTTTGTTCTATTAAATTAATTTCACTTGATGAAAAGAATGCGTAAATGAAAGTTGGACTGATAAAAATAATTCTTGGCAAATATGGAAGTTGCACTGATGAAAAGAATTCTTTGTTCATAGAAGTTGGATTGATGAAAAAAAATTTGCATTAACATGGAAGTTGTATTGACGAAAAGAATTTTTGCAATGAAATGGAAGTTGGATTGATGAAAGCAGCTTTTTGTTAAACTAGAAGTTGGATGGATGAAAATAAACGGTGAACAAATAGATTGTTTGATTGATGACAGTTATCATAAAATTCATTGACAATTTAATTAAATATGCTTACTGTTCAGGTTCTAGGACTGTTCATCAAAGGACGATTCATCAAGGGACTATTCATCAACCTAGACTACAGGTTTACCCCGACCTTATATTTAGGCAGCAATCGTTTTAATCAATCCCGCTTCTATTTAAGCCAAAATGATTTTCATCAATTCGACTTCTACTTAACACGAATTCTTTTCGTCAAACCAGATTGTATTCGAACGACGCCAAAACCCACGCAACGGCGAATAATAAAGAACGCTACACTTGGAAATTAATTGTGCGAATTTATGTTGATTATTTACGCATATAGACCAAAGAGTTTTAAAGAACAAGTTACATAGAACGATGCCTGACAAGTGGTTTGATGTTCGTCCGAATGACTTTCCAGAAATCGTCTACGGGAAAATAACACATTTAGATCAAACCACAATTATGTTAAGAACGCTTTCATTGACTTAGCTGTCATTAGTTAAATGTGTTTTCCATTAAACTACATGCACAGAGTAACAGACTCTAACCAGGTTTGGCATTAAAGTCGGATTTCTCCATATTTGTGACTGTCATCAGCAAAAATGGCGACAATAAAATTGTTTCGCTACAACGAGAAGTAAGCTGAACTTTTAGAGAGTATATCCTGTCATCTAGCGAATAGATTTCAACGCGCCATAGCAAAAGAAATTTTAGGCTTATATAAATTACCATTATCATAAATATTTTCTAAAATTGCTATTTATGACATTTATAATTATAATGCTATAAAAAAACTTCTTAGTTCATTCCGAATCCACCCGATCCACCATCTTCGAAACTGTCTTCCCCTCAATGAAATCCGCATTAGCAGCTGTTCTGCCTCCTCTTCCTCTGTCTGTCTCTATCTCTGGTCTCTCCGATCTGTTTGGGAACCGGAATCTGATCTCCACTGTACATCGCTCTCTGGGCAACTCCTCTGATATGACTCAGCTCTCAGCTTCATATAACTGCTTTATTTATTTTACGACTACGAATGTCCAGAAGTGCACATTACTTTACAATACGATGTCTTACAGGCAGTGAAGGAGCTACAGCAGGTGATTTGTGCTCCTAATTTTCCTCTCAGCTGCGGGCCAGTAGGCCTATAATCCAAACCATTGCACGGGTTCAGAATTATTCTTGCAGAGAAGAAAACTGTTCACCTACAAGGGTTTTTCGGACGATCTTCTTGGTATTAGGTAGCCTACTTATAAGTATTAGATAACCCTCTGTATGGTTAAGACCTACTTTACCTTAAAAACCATCTGGTACAAAAAATAGACTTAGGCAACGTAGATGTACACTGTACGTATTGACAGCCGATAGCTTAAACAACTCTACAGTAAAGTTGCTTATATTAGTTTCGAATAAGGATAAAATCCAGTTGAAACTAAATGAAAAATATCAATGCCAAGTATAAAATTTCAACGTATTAAACAAATATAGAGAAATTTAAGTATGCGCAATTTATGACATGCAGCCTATTTATGTAGAGGTTAAAACAGAATTAAAGGTAACATAAAAATCATCAATTAGAAGAAAACACCAAATATACAGGATAAATGACTTGATTACACATTTATCTTTCGTAATGACCAATCAAACCGTCTAACACTAAATCTAAGTAGAATAAGCAAATAAATTCTATTACTTACGATATTATGAAACAAAGACAATATCAATAGCCTAAAAAGTCTCGCAAAATGATGTACAACTAACTGCGCTGTAAAATATCTAGTCCAGCATAAGTTTTTGTGGAGTTAACTTTAATATTTAACAATAAAGTTGTCAATTAGTGGAATCCAGAACGAACAACTTTACTGCATCTTTAGTAACTAACTATAGCATAGAATTTTATTTTGATGGCATGCAGCATTCTACAGTCTTACAATTATGTGAGAAAAAGGCAACACCTTAGATATGTAGCGCCCATAATGAGGAACCTCTGGATTCTGAACATCAGACTACCTACTGTTTACGTATTCAAATGAAATGAAACGGGTACATTTGAAGTAACTTTTTCGCAAATACATGTATGTAGGTATCCTGCACATCCATGATAGTGCTCATCTTTTCATTGTAAATCTGTAACTCCAAAAGTTTTAAACTGTAATTACACGGAATCATAATTCAGCACAGGTCAACAGCTAAGTCGTCAGGTGGAGAAAATCGATGGCTAGAACAATGCTCTAGAAATTCCTTCTCTATTTCAAACATATCGTCGCATATACCGCATCCAAAAGATTTTGACAAAGACGCTTTTATACTCCATAGGAATTTCCAAGTATACAGACATTCTTCATCTCTAATTTTCGGAAAAGGACCTGCAGTTCCACTAGAATGTAATTTCGTTGAATAACATTCATTTTCTTTATCAATAACGCCTGTACTACTCAATCTGATGAAGTGATCAGACAGGTTAGCAATTACTTCACTTCCCAGTTTAAGATCATGTTGTGGTGTTCCTGCATGGAGTTTAAACTGCTTTGCTGAAGAACTGCTCCTGGTGTAAGGTGTGTTGTGGGAGTGTTGCTTCTCAGTTGCATGAGTTCTTCTGTGACTCTTTAGATGTCCAATCTCTGTGAATCCTTTATTGCAACACTCACATACGTATGGTTTAACTTCTGTGTGGGTTCTCATATGCACCGTTAAGGTATCTCCTCGAATAAATAATTTCTGACATAAATGACAGGAGTATGGTTTTTCCCCAGTATGGGTTCTCGTGTGCCTTTTCAGATGACCATGTTGACTAAATGATTTCTTACATAGCTGGCACCTGAATGGTTTTTCACCAGTATGGGTTCTCATGTGCTTTTTCAGATTACCAGCTTCATTAAATGATTTCTGACATAAATGGCACCTGTATGGTTTTTCACCAGCATGGGTTCTCATGTGCATTTTCAGATTACCACCTTGATTAAATGATTTCTTACATAGCTGGCACCTGAATGGTTTTTCACCAGTATGGGTTCTCATGTGCTTTTTCAGATTACCAGCTTCATTAAATGATTTCTGACATAAATGGCACCTGTATGGTTTCTCACCAGTATGGGTTCTCATGTGCTTCTTCAGAGTACCTCCTTGATTAAATGATTTCTTACATAACTGGCACCTGAATGGTTTTTCACCAGTATGGGTTCTCATGTGCATTTTCAGATGACCACCTTCATTAAATGATTTCTGGCATAGCTGGCACCTGTACGGTTTTTCACCAGTATGGGTTCTTATGTGTGTTTTTAGATTACCACCTTTATTAAATGATTTGTGACATATATGGCACCTGTAGGGTTTTTCGTCCGTATTGGTTTTCGTATTCTCCATCAGGATATTCACTGAATTGTTAATTTCAGCTTTCTTCTCCAGAATCGGTTCTTTCATGAGCTGTGAGATGACAGGTTGAGGATACAGTTTCTGAAATAATTAACATCTATGTTTGTGTGTTTAGCCAATTCGTATTTGCTTCCCCTATCAAGAGATTCTTGACAAGGATGAGTTTTGGATGGGTGTTGCTATGCGGTTCAAAGCAATTGCCTCGGATAATGGTTTCTGCAATTGTTGTAGTTATAGCCTTTCCAACATCAGCAGTGTCCAGTTTTGCACATTAGAGGTTACTTCATTTAAGTTCGCCTTTGAGATGCTAACAAACAGAGTTCATGTTTCATGTATCAGTACTTAGTAGTTCTTTCACTCAGAAAAAACTTCATGATGTAATACTGAAGCTATCCATCCGTAGTATAATAGCACGTATGTATGCTATTATTCAGGATATATTTAATGACGATACAATAGTTGACTATGGCGAAAGTTGTGGTAAAACAAATCCACTGTAATATTATTAAGATGAAAGCCTTGTTTTGCAAAGTAGTTCTTGAATCTCTGAAAGAATGTTGCTCGTCATTTTCATACAGTTGCTAAAAATTAGAGCAAAAGTCAATATGTAACATCTTCATAGAACATAATTTCATTGCAGCTCAATACAGAGGAATGACTGTTCATTCATATACTGTCCAGCATCACCATATAAACCAAAGCATCACAATATCACTCACGTCCTTATTTATATTACTCCATTGGCTGAAAATAACTGAGCACATCAACTTCAAAGTCTTATGGCTAACCTACAACTCAATGTAATACTACCAGCCAAAGTACCTTCGCACACTCTTCACCATCGATCCAACCATCCCGATCTACCCGTTCGTCCTCATATCTCTCCTGTCTCCCCAAGATCTCCTACCGATTTATATCCCTTTTCCGTGGTGGGCCAAATGTTCTGGAACCGGCTAAGCCTACTTCCTGTGACTCTTCCTGAAGCAATCTTTATTAGACTCAAAACTATACTTTGTGGCCGTGCTGGAGTCGGGAGCGCCTCTGAGTACACATAGTACATATAGCGTTCAAGGAGCGCTATATAAATAAAAAAATTAATGAATTATAAATGAATCCCACACTTCACCTCAACTCCAAAACAAACACGCTCTGAATCCCAAATAATCTCAGTTCCTCCAACAAAACTGACACTCACTCACCGTCACCTGCCTCAGGCTCTATTCATCATGACACAGAATTTCCAAATTGAAGTCCCACCTCTTCCAGAAATCATACCCTGATCCTGGTGATCAATTCGACCAAAGCTTTCTCGTCCTCCAAGAACCCCGCCACAACAGCTGATCCATCTGCTTCTGGTCTGTCTGGCAACCGGACTCCGACCTCCACTGGATATCGATCTATGGAAAACCCCTTGTATACGATGCTGTGCTCGTGAATAAGCTGGTGCTTTGAGCTTAGCTTTAGAGTAGCGCCTTCGACATTTGTAGTTTATGATTATGATGATTACGATTCATAATCGACTAGTTGGCAATAATGGCAAGGCACATTTCCAGAAATTCTTGAAGTACTTAAATATTAAAATTTGTCTTGCTTAAACCCTTAATGTTACAAAACTGTCTCAAAACATAATGGCCTGACGCCTGTACTTAGAAATACAGCATTCCATGAATAGAGAAATAAATTCAAGCCAATTTTAAATCACGCCATCTCAAATCTTCATAGCAATTTCCAAAAGTAGGAAAACTAAACGTTGGTCTGGGTCTCGATGTAAGAAAGAATGGTATAAAGACTCATATGGTGCATCACACTCTGTGGATCGTAAATGTCGTATTCGTAATCTCTGGATTTCTAAAGCACTTTTCCAAACCCAAGTGCAAAGCACCAGATAATTCACGAGCGGAGACATGGACTACTGGAAATGCAGAAATGAAGAAGGTCGAGGATTTTAAATGTGGCTATATGGAGAAAACTGGACAAGATCAACAGAAGTGACTATAAAACAAACGAGAAGGTGTTGCAACTGGTGCAAGAGAAGAGTTCAATGGTCAACACATTAGAGAGGAGACAGCGAGCTTGATTGGAAAGACAGTGCTTGAAGGAAGATTTTTAAGGGTATAATCCCGAAGAAGACCAAGAAATGTGATGGACTGAATGATAGATAAAGGAAACAGATGAAGATATACAGAAATCAGGGAATAGGCACCAAGGAATAGGCATGCCCTTATCTACCTAGGGGCAGAACATAGAAGAATAAGAAGAATGTGTAGCTGTTTCAAAAAAAGATTAAATCAAATTTATGTATGCAATATTCTTGAATTTTCCAGTGCAATGCATGGCCATTTTGCTACTCCAAACTGTGATTCTACAGTTGTGCTCCATAGCTTTAAGCTTAGGTTTGAGCCCAGCCCTCTTCTAATCTACTACATTTAGTGAGTATGTATGATGGAGGTCATTATATATGGCACTTCCTTCCTTCAAAAGACTTGAACAAAGTTTAGCTGACTAAGAATGTCTTCTTACTCATTTTCTCACAGAAAATCTAGAACTGAAATAAGTAACACATAATAAGTTCATCTGTCTATTCCATGTCAACTATGAACTTATCCTAATTAATGAATCCCCATTTCTCTCTGCATACCATAACTTTCATGAACTCCATCATACATACTCACTGATATAACATGTTGTTCAGAACGCTTTGATTTTATATCAAATGACTTAAATTTACCATCGCATTGAGTAAGTTGATTATTTTACATCTTTTAAAAATTAAATGCTGCTACACCATGCACATTTAACAAATCACTAGATGAATCCAACACCATTTATGTTATGCATGTATCAAGCACAAGCAACAACAATGCTAACCAATAGCAGACATCGCATGGAGGTTGAAAGAATTGTGCCACAGTCTAGACCTCTAATATTCTATTCTATTCTATTCTATTTACGGATTTATAAAGCGCCTCTCGCAGTACAATATGTAGCGGAAATACACTGCAGTTCCACATAAAACGTCAATATTCAAAATGTTTATAGAACATAATTTCATTGCAGCACGATACAGTGGAATGACTGTTCATTCATATACACTCAAGCATCACCATATACTCCATAGCATCACAATATCACACCCCTTCTTAAATCATTCCACTGGCTGCAAATCCTGGAGCGCATCCACTGCAAAGTCTTATCTCTAACCTACAACTCAATGTAATATACTACCAGGCAAAGTATCTTCTCGAACTCTTCGCCATCAATCCATCCCGGTCTACCCGTTCGTCCCCATATCTCACTCTTTCCCATCCCCAATCACTAATCGCCTCAAGTTCTCCAACCGATCCAAATTACACACTGAACTTCAACTCCGGAAGAAACATCCTCTGAACCCTGAATTTTCTAAGTTCCTCCAATAAAACCGTCAATCATTCAATGTCACCTACCTCAGGCTCTTATCATGCAACAGATTTTCCAAATTGAAGTCTTGAAGAAATCATACCCTGATCCATCCGATCCTCTGCCCTCCAAACTTTTCTCGTCCTCAACAAAACCCGCCATAGCAGCCGATCCACTGCCTCCTCTCTCTGGTCTCTCTGGCAACCAACGGACTTGGACCTGCACTGAACATTAGGATGGACAACCCTTCTGATACGACACAGCGCTCGTGAATAAGCTGGTGCTTTGCGCTTAGCTTTAGAGTAGCGCTTAAGGAATTTTGAGTATATGGCCATTAGTACGATTCGTAGTTGAATGACTAGTTAGTAATAATGGCGAGGCACAGTTCCAGGAACTCTTAGAGAAATTTTATACATAAAATGTGTCTTGCTTAAACCCTTAATGTTACGGCTACGTCTCAAAACAGAATGGCCTGACGCCTGTTACAGTACTTAGAAATACACCATTCCATGAATAGACAAATACAATCAAGCCAATTTGAAATCATGCCATCTCAAAATATTCATAGCAGTTTCCAGAAGTAGAAAAGCTAAATGTTGGTCTGGGTCTCGATGAAAAGACATAATGGTATAAAGCCTCATATGAAGCGTCACACTATATAGATTGAAAATGTCGCATTCGTAATCTCCGAATTCCTAAAGGATCATTTCAAAGCGAAGTGCAAACCACAAGATTATACACGGCAGAGACATGGACAATATTTGAAATGAAGAAATGGATAAGCTTGTGGCTTTTGAAATGTGACTGAAATGAAATCTCAACTATGAAAAACTAGACAAGATCAGAAGGAGCGACTATAAAACATACGAGAAGATGTTGCAACTGGTGCAAGAGGAGAGTTCAATGGTCAACACATTAAAGAATAGACAATTCAGTGAATTGGCCAAACACTAAGTGGCAAATTGATCCTGAAAATAGTCCTTGAAGTAAGAATTTAAGGGAAGCAACCACCTGGAAGACCAACAAATATGATGTTGGACTGGATGACGGACAAGGATCATATAAAGAAATAAAGGAATTGAGAATAACGGCATCGCCTCATTACTTCTTACTACTCATTACCTCATTACATTAAAAGCAGAACACTGAAGAATATGAAGAAGAATGTGCAGCTGTTTAAGAAAAAAGATGAAATATTTTTCAGGTTTACAATTTTTCTTGAATTTTCCATGTCAGAGCACTGCAAAGTCTGGTCATTTTGCTACTTGAATAAAGTTTTAGCTGACCAATAATGTCTTCTTAGTCATTTTCTCATAGTGATTGGCAATGGAAATATCTAACACAGGTCTAATTACAGATCCTCTCAACTATGACCTTATCCACTAATTCACGAATCTTCATTTCAGTCTGCATACCATAAGTTTCATTCAACAGAATATGCTCTTCTTGCTCCTAATGACATCTTGTGCTGCACTGGGGATAAGAATATCACGACAGCATTATTATGTACCCACTAACTTATCCACTAATTCACTAATTCACGCACGAATCCTCATTTCAGTCTGCATACCATAAGTTTCATTCAACAGAATATGCTCTTCTTGCTCCTAATGACATCTTGTGC
This sequence comes from Aporrectodea caliginosa, assembly GCA_020284085.1. NCBI lineage: Eukaryota > Metazoa > Annelida > Clitellata > Crassiclitellata > Lumbricidae > Aporrectodea > Aporrectodea caliginosa. Next base: position 76,064 of record JACEVL010000261.1, on the reverse strand, counting down.
TGCACTGGGGATAAGAATATCACGACAGCATTATTATGTTCCCACTGACTTATCCACTAATTCACGCACGAATCCTCATTTCAGTCTGCATACCATAAGTTTCATTCAACAGAATATGCTCTTCTTGCTCCTAATGACATCTTGTGCTGCACTGGGGATAAGAATATCACGACAGCATTTATTCCTATTGGCTTATCTGCTGCTTTTGGTGGAGTTTCCATCCACTCTTTTGCATTGATAGCATAGTATCATTGTTTTGGGTTTCTGATCACGACACTGAATTGGATTTCACCCTAACTGTGCCCGTTCACTTATATCATTTTCTACTGAGGCTTTCCTAAACAAGTGGTATTTTAAATTGTCACACAGTATAGTGGTAACATCACTGGCGTGAAGAGCAGTAGAAAGCGGGATAGCTTCCCGCACCCTCCCAAAGGTCCACTCAGCCTATCATTGGCAAGATGGCGCATTGGTAAAATGAGATGTAGGACATGATGGGCGCCTTGCATAGCTGCCGAATATAGCTAAATTCGACTTCTGTGTTAACTTGTGATCATCTGTTCATATACTGAATTGTAATCATCCTGCGTAATTGTCCTTAGGTCTTAGTCCTTCCACGCGCTTGCAGTGCATCGGGCGACACAGTTCCTCCACCCCATTACATGTATTATGTTTATTATTTATTTATAATATTATATTAATATATTTGTAAGCTTGTGCCTGCACTTTTGTTTATATAACTCTGAAGTAGCTGACACAAATAAGTAGGCCTACACTTAAATTAATTTTGGGCCAGTATTTTGCAGCACTGAGCCAACATGATACTATGCAAATAAATAATTAGTGTTAATTGGCTCAATAATAAACATGTAATTATATGTATACTGTATATAAATGTATATAGACTATAAATATTAAATGCTGAGGGGTCAGCTACTTAGAGTGATATAAACAGAAGCGCAGGCACACAAGATACAAGCTAAAAATATATCAAATATATATATATATATATATATATATATATATATATATATATATATATATATATATATATATATATATATATATATATATATATATATATATGTTACAAATAAATAATAAATATATTGCATGTAATATATATATGTATGTAATACTATTATGTACTAAATGCCGGAGGTAATGGCAGGGGTAATATGCTACGGGGGCAGGGGGTAATTGGCGGGGGTAATGGCAGGGGGTAATGTCCAGGGGGTAATGTCCTAGACCACCATCAAACATAAACTCCTACTACAGCGCCAACAAAAGCGAAGTCGCAGGAACCAACTTATTCACAGGCACTCAATCAAAACAAAATCGATAGGCAGGGGTCACAATCCAGAGAGTCAAGCAGGCAGATAGGCAGGCGGCTAAGGTGGATGGTGTTTGGTATTTTCTAAAATAGCCTATAGCAGAAAAACACTGCAGCTCCACTTAAAACTGCAGTTCCACTTAAAACACTTTCATTAAATGGAAGTTGGATTGATAAAAGTAATTTTTTTCAATTAAATGAAAGTTAGATCGATGAAAAAATTTCTTGATGAAACGGAAGCTGGATTTATGATAGTTATCCCGCACATAGGTATACTGCTTACTTGCCAACATCAAATACGGCATTGAAAACATTAGAATAATTTAGCAACGTATTGATTCGAAAACCAAACTTAGTTTCATCCATACAGCTTCCATTTACGAGGAGAATTATTTTTGATCAATCCAGATTCTAATTAAACACAGTAATGTTTTCATTAATCCCACTTCCGTTCAGGAAAATTTTTTTCATTAATTCAGCTTCCATTTTAGAATGACAATATCAAATAATGGTTATCCAGTAGTTTAGGTTGCTAAATTATTTGAATGTCTTCAATGCCGCACTTCACGTTGGTAAGTAAGCAGTCTACCTACATGTATGTGCATGATGACAATCATGAATCCCGGTTCCATTTCATGAAGAATTTTTTTTAATCAATCCAGCTTCCATTTCGTGGAAAAAATGACCCTACTTCTATTTCACCCAAAATATATTTGTCATCAATGGAACTTTTATTTAGGCAAAGAACTATTCTCGTGGGTCCAGCTTCTACTTACGGAAACAATTATTTTCTTCAATCCAGCTTCTATTGCATCAAAAACTTTGTTTCATCAATCCAGCTTCTATGTGCGGTTAACATTATTTCTAGCAATCCAACTTCTATTAAATATACAAAATAGTTTCATCAGTCCCACTTTCATTTAGAGAAACCATGTTTTCATCGATCCAGCTTCCATTTTAATTTGACGATATAAAATAATTTAGCAACCTAAACTACGGGTTTACCCAAATAATTTAGCAACCAAAAAAATAAGGTTTAACCCCCTTTTACGCAATTTACGCTTGTAGACCTACGAGTTTAAATACTATGTTCAGCGGTCAAATGTTAAAGAACAAGCTAAAAAGAACGATACGTGAAAAGGAACTGCGTCTAACAACATCTAGTGGTCTGATGTTCATTAATTAAATGTGTTTGTCCACTAAATTATACGCATAGGATTATAGAATCTAACCTGATTTGGCAATAACCTCGAATTTATAGGTCGATGGTTTGAACTGTCATCAGCACAAAATGGCGACGATTAAAGTGTTTCGCTACGCGGAACACTAGGCTGAAGTTGTAGAGAGTATATCCTGTCACCTAGCGAATACATTTTAATGTAGCAAAAGTTGATTTTAAGGCTTATACAAATATTACCACTAAGACATAATCAATTATGAAACACAAGTAGAACAACTTCTTGCATATGTGGTGGAGGCCCCTATGTTATGAAGCCCCTGTGCACAAACTGGCACATAGTGCACCTGCCTAAATCCGGGCCTGCAAATCACTAATCAACAGACTTTGCGTTAGATCACAACGTATCCTGACGCGTAGCATCAGGATCCTAAACTCGATGCGATTTGATTAGGTAACCATGTGAATGTACGCTACATTTGTCATTTGCCATTAAAGCCTTAGGCCTACTCTTAACCTTTATTTACCCACTATGCCTTTTAGGTGAAATTTTGAGATGGCCCTTAGATATGTGTTGTATGTTGATGGTAATAAAACAGAAATGACAAGCTTTTAGTGACATTTCACATTTAAGGTAATTTTTTGGGATGTTCCAAAAATGGATCGTTGGGTCATTCCCACTAGCAGTTTTTTACAATGGCAGTTCAACATGAATACACGATACAATATTGGCTTATGCACAATTTATTGAAGACCAATTTCTTTAAAGGTATAAAAACTTTAAAAACAGTTCACTTGAAGTATCTTGAGGCACCTGACACGTTCTTTGGTAGTGTTTTTCTTCAAAAAATGAAAAAAACAACGAGCCTGACTAATTAAAGATATGTATTGCTCGATTCCATCGCAATGTGTCATGACAACCTTTGATGTGCCTGAGCACTTTTTCACAGGATTTACAGTATTGATACTGCTGGAACATGCTACTACATTGTTATCCGACTACCTAACAACAATCATTTCGGCATGACATGTGTATTCAAATGTACCTCTTTCTTGTTTTGCAAAAATTTTCTTGTCATTCAGAGGTGCTGTTCCGGTTCGACAATCACGGACATCATGTCCGTGATGGTCGAACTGGAATAGCACCTCTGAATGACTGCTGCCCAACATCTCAGCTTAGACAGAAGACTGTAACTAGTAAAAAGATTGGCAAATAATAGCATGTGATATGGTTTCCTGTGATGAGTTAGGCTAAATTCATGGCAACGCGCTCACCTAAAGTGGTTTAACAATTCCAAATTGCAAAGATTTGTGTTAATGATCACACTCTGCCATTCTAGAGAGATCTCTTGTCAGCTGCATGCTTGGCAGTATACATCCTCCTTTCATGGATTTAGACATTGTTGCTGTTAGACTGCATCAGGTAGTCAACTGTGTTGCAGTTATTGTGTTATTTTCTAAAACTCCAATTTAAAATATGTACTAATTTTTACGGTGTTATTACAGTGTTAAAACATAGGCATATATAAGAGGTTTTATGGGGTGGGGTCACCCTAAATAAATTGCTGATATTTTTTTCTATGCAATTATATCCGAAATACAAAAAAACTGAACTTTTTCGACCATTTCCAATGGAAACCCCAGAAAACTTACCCCCCGAAATTTTTTCCTGGCTACGCCCCTGGTTAAAAATAAATTAAATGAAACATAATATTAAAAACAAATTAATGATACATGCAACAATCCAACAGTATATACTGGCAAATTATGAACAAGGAACACAATCACCTCGTATTGGAATTATACTAATGAGAGTGCACCAACGTTCCAAAAATGGAACATGCTTCAAAACTGGGTTTTTTCTTCCACAGTTTTGCTTATTTTTCGGTAATTTTGATTTTTATCACTGAATTTAGATATCAATCAACAAAATACAACGTGTCACACCTGTAAAATTAGGACACAAATATTTATTTCAACTTCCTAAAAGATTTTTTTCAAAAATCACAAAATTTGTCAAAATTGCGCATCTGTAACACAAAAATAAATAAAGTCAATCAAAAATTACCACTGTTTTACATTCTCCATTCTTAGATCTTTCATTTGATGTGCAAATATAATAAATTTACCAAGGCAGAATTATTTTTTTAAACATTACAAATTATGTTCCAAAAATGGAACGTTGGTAAAATAAAGGTTAAACTACTTTACAGTAAGGCTGCTTACGTTAGTTTTTTTACATGGATAATGCCAGCTAAAACTAGATTAAAATCACAATGTGAATTAAAAAAAGGCTTGTCTGCGTAGAGAAATTTAAGTATTGTGCAATTTACAACATGCAGCTTTTTTATTTGATAGCTATGTTTGAACGTATATGCTATGTTTTTTGACTATTCTCAAATAAGGTATGCAAGATTACACAATGTTCGTTTAACGAACATGGGCCAATAGGCCAGGCCTACTGATCACTTGTGAACTATTGCATTGTAACACAATAACGTAATAAAAGTGGAAAATTTCTTTTAAAAAATCGTCTGAAATGCAACGTTTTCAGCATCAACTTCTCAGTACCGGTATATCATAAACAAATGACTAAAATTCGTAGCCATCGGCATCGAAAGTGTAAAAATCCTGACTGCTCATGTGTTCGTCACTAGATGCTACGGTGGAATATGAAAAGCTGTGTGACGCTTCTGATGAAGGCGTTTGCTGCACTTCACTGTGTACAGTATGTTTTTGCAACAGCATTCCAGTTTGCAACGGCCCTCAGTCTTGCCTTTCTCCAGATTGTGGCCGTCACTGTCATAGCATAGGCCTAGGCTATGTCGGGTAGAACTACTCTCGCAGCAAGAATCCGGTGATGGCTGAAACTTACCAGGAGCAGGGTTCGGATGATGTATCGCACACGCTCCAGCTGATCCATTTTGTCACAACCTCCACGTGCACTCTCCAGGCAGCCACTATGCATATGTTGAAAGCAAGGATGCATAAGCAGAGCAACCACTTTTTATCGCGCATGCCCGGCCTGTATTCACTGAGAAACCTATCAAGTAGGTAGACACCACCTATTGTCTTGTGCGAGTAAATTCTCATAAGGCAATTTACTTGGATGTGCTTCTTGTCAACAGTGGTGTTGCGTCTGTTGGACTCACACCGACATGGCTTGTTGTCTTTCCACAATGCCACCACAAGACTTCCATTGCCCTGATATTCAATTGCTACTCGCTGCTCTTTCTTCATTATGAAAGATAAAAATGGGTAATCAAGACTTTCATATAGGTCCATGCTGAATATTTTGTGTTTTGTTGTCTTTGGTGCATTACAGCGTAAACCGATATATATGTATGGATATATATATATGTATGGATGTACATTTATACTATACTATATAAACATGCGTAAAGGGATGATTTTGTGTATCTTTTATACACAAGATTAGTTTCAAAACACATATAATCTTATATTTGTTTATCCAAAAAGTACAAAATGTACGCAATAATATATACAATATTGCTAATTAATGGGTTCCGATTGTTAAAAAGTGATGTAATTTCGAGGTGCATTCACATAATGTACAACTAAATATACCATTCTGTGCAGAAATGAATGCTGAATCCAATTGCTATATTACAAGTTATGATATGTGAAACCAAACACGAAATCCAGGGGGGGTGGTAACCACCCTTCTTGGTAGTCCGTGTTACAGAAAAAGCTTGGTAGCCCTAGGGTTAAAGTCAGTCTCCATGACGATTGCGGGACACCAGTCCGTGGCCGATAGGCTCGGCGTGCAACTGATCGAGGGTGTCTGACTTTGCTAGAGAACTGTCGTTGATGATATAGCGACCAGGCAGTGAATTCGACATGTCGCCAGTTGATGAACGACAGGGCGGCCGACGCGGTGGCACTGTTACGAGACATCGGTGCGGTCCGTTCACTGGGACCAATCCTTTCGGCTGTTCGGAGATCCATGGAGGCGACCAGCGAGTGCCCGTCTCTTTCCTCTGCCTGCACGTAGGCCTCTGTAGCGTACAAGGCCTAGGCCCGACACCCTAGGAACGACCGACGGGGAATTGATGTAATGGCAGGTCCTGGCGAAGATTCGTATCATTGCGTACGTGTGTTGTCCGTGACTGTATAGTTGTTAACACTCGTCGTGAACGTTGACCAGACTGCGGTCACGCTTCACTGATCCATGACGAAAATCGAGACGCAATCAGCTAAAATCGACCGAAAGTTACTGCAGATGGCTGTTTTTAATCCAGTAACTGTTGGTAAAATCTGGTGCTGACGTTTAGTGTACGACTTTTGGTCCAGTCTCAGCTGTATCTGGTGTTGATGGTCACTAACTGTGGCGCAGAACGTTCCTTCTCAAAAATGAAGCTGATCAATTACAGACTTCGCACATCAATGGGCAATGAGCGGTTGTCCCGCCTAGGCCTAACTCTGATGAGGATAGAAGTTGACATTCTGTGTGAGATCAACTTTGAAGACTGGTGGCCGAAATTGCGAAGCAAAAACACCCTAAGCTCGACTAATTTGACATGACTTCACGCCCGAGACAAACTAACTTCTGACCTCTTAAGTTTTAACTGTTTCTTCTTCTTCTTCTTCTTCTTCTTCTTCGTTTCTCCTCCGTCAGGCCGAGGCCAACGATGAGTCCTCTACCTGTCGTCTCCAAAATTCTCTATCCTTGATTTTTTCCTTTGCTTCTCCAATGTTCATCTTCATTTTCTCTAGATCCTCTCGTATATTATCCATCCATGTTTTTTGTTGTCTTCCTCTACTCCTAGTTCCCTCCACATATCCGTGTAAAGCCACTTATGGTAATCTGTCATTGCCCATTCTCATCACATGTCCCAGCCACTTTAGCCGTTTCTTCCTTATTCTATCGACAATTGTATCTGTCTGTCCTAGTTCTCTTCTAGTCACCTCATTTCTAATCCTATCTCTTCTGCTTCTGCCCTTTATTCTTATCAGCCAGCTCATTTCCGTCGTCAAGAGTCTCCTCTCATCCTCCCTCCTCAGGCACCAGTATTCTGAGCCATATAGAAACAAAGGTTTCGTATAACTTCAACGTTGTTCTCGTTGATATGCTTTTATCTGACCTTTTAAGTTTTAACTGTTTCTTAGTTTTAGATAAACTGTGTCTTTGCGCACTGTTGAAACATTTCATACTCAATTATGAAACACAAGTAGAAAAACATTCTTGCATTTGTAGTGGAGGCCCCTGTGCACACTGGCACACAGTGCACCTGCCTAAATCCGGGCCTGCAAATCACTAATCAACAGACTGTGCGTTGGATCACAAAGTATCCTCGTCATTTACCATAAAAGCCTTAGGCCTACTCTTAAACTACTTTACAGTAAGGTTGCCTACGTTAGTTTTTACATGGATAATGCCAGCTAAAACTAGATTAAAATATCAATATGAATTAAAAAGGCTTGTCTGCGTAGAGAAATGTGCAATTTACAACATGCAGCTCTTACTTATTTAGAGGTTAACAAGAGAAATAATTAAACATAAAATTCACAAAAGACAAGAAAACATAAAACTTTCAGGATATAATTATGACAATCTTGATAACACGATTATTTTTCGTAATGACCAGTATAACATCTAACACTAAATCTAAGTAGAATAGGTAAAATAGTTTTCTTACTTAATATATCATAAAAGCAACTACAATATCAATAGTCTAAAATAGTCTCTCAAAATGATGTACAGATAGGCCTAACCACTCTGCAGTCTGCACCATATTCTAGCAGAAATACTTGTGGAGCTAAATTTAATATTTAACAATAAAGTTGTCAAGTAGTGGAATCCAGTACGAAAGACTTTACTGCATCTTTAGTACCTACAGCGTAAAATTTCATTCTGATGGCATTCAGCAATTCTAGTCTTACAATTATGTGAGAAAAAGGCAACACTTTTGATACATGGTGCCTATAAGGAGCAACCTCTGATTTCTCCACATCATGTATCAGAATGCGTACTGTCTAAGTATTCTGAAATGAGAGTGGTACAAAGTAGCTATTCGTATTCATTAAGGTATATTTCCATATAATCTTTTCATTATAAATCTCCAATTCCAAATGTTTTCAGCTGCAATTAAGCGGAATCATAATTCAGCACAGGTCAGCAACTAAGTCGTCAGGTGGTGAAAATCGATGGCTAGAACAATGCTCTAGAAATTCCTTCTCTATTTCAAGCATATCGTCACAAATACCGCATCCAAAAGATTTTGAAAAAAAAGCTTCTGTATTCATAGGAGATTTGAATTTGCTAATATACAGACATTCTCCATCTCTTTTCGGAAAAGGACCAGAAATTCCACTAGAATCCGAATGTAAGTTCGTTGAGTAACGTTCATTTTCTTTAACAAGATCGCCTGTACTACTAAATCTGATGAAGTGATCAGACAGATTAGCAATTACCTCACTTCCCATTTTAGGATCCTGTTGCGGTGTTCCTTCATGGAGTTTAAACTGCTTCACTGAAGAACTGCTCTTGGTATACGGTTTGTTGTGCGAGTGTTGGTTCTCAGTTACATAAGTTTTTCTTTGACTCTTTAGAAGTCCAATATCTGTGAATCTGTCATTACAACGCTCGTACACGTAAGGTTTGACGATTGTGTGGGTTCTCATATGTCCCTTCAATGTCCCTACTGGGACAATTGATTGCTGACATAAATGGCTGCTATATGGTTTTTCGTCTGCATGGGTTCTCATGTGGGTTTTCAGATTACCACCTTCATTAAATGATTTTTGACATAGCTGACACCTGTATGGTTTTTCGCCAGTATGGATCCTCATGTGCGTTTTTAGATGACAACCGTCAATAAATGATTTATTACACAGCTGGCAGCTATATGGTTTTTCGCCCGTATGGGTTTTCATGTGCCTTTTCATACCACCCTGATTAAATGATTTCTGACATAACTGGCACCTGTATGGTTTTTCACCAGTATGGGTTCTCATGTGGGTTTTCAGATGACCACCTTCATTAAATGATTTATCACATAACTGGCAGCGATATGGTTTTTCTCCAGTATGGGTTCTCATGTGCGTTTTCAGATGACAACCGTCAATAAATGATTTCTGACATAGCAGGCACCTGTATGGTTTTTCGCCCGTATGGGTTTTCGTATTTGCCATCAGGATACTCACTTAATTGTTAATTTCAATGGTTTTTTATATCCAGCATCGGTTCTCTGATGATCTGTGAGACGATCACATCGAGTATACAGTTTCTGAAAAAATCAACATATGTTTGTGTTGTTAGGCCTAAATGATTCGTACGTGCTTCGCCCATCACAAGATTCAAGACAAAGTGGGGATCTGTATAATGTGAGGTGATCTGACAAAATGAGGCTTATGCCGCATGACAGCATTATTGAGATAATAGTCGATTTTAGTGAAAAGTCGATTTTTACTTTTTTGCTTTTTTTGCATTTTCATTAGTAGGCCTACACTGTGTAATCTACTTAGTGCCAAATATTGCAGTGTTAGAATATTTCAATTAATTTTATTTGTGAATATTGATTCTGCGACATAAGTATGATTTTGTCAGATCGCCTCACATATGACTTTTGACAAGGATGAGTTTTGTTATGCTTTTAAAAGCAATTGCCTCTGTAAAAGGTTTCTGCAGTTGTTTTTGTCATAGACGTTCCAACACCAACAGTGTCCAGTTTCCCACATTACAGATTACTTCGTTTAAATTCGCCTTTCAGATGCTTACAAGAAGATTTCATTTTTCATGTATCAGTAGCAGTTCTTTTCGAGTAAGATAGGAAATTATTCACACAGCATAAACTTCATGACGAAATACTGAAGCTACCCATCCGTTGTATAATAGCACACTGTTAGCATGCTGTTATTCGGGATAAACTTAGTGAAGATATAATAGATGACTATAGCGAAAGATGAGGCAAAGCAAATCCACTGTAATATTATTAAGATTAAAGCCTTCTCCTGCAGTTAGATTTTGAAGCTATAACAGAATTTTGGACCTCATTTTCATACATTAAATTTTGCTAAAAATAACAGTAACATCTTCATAGAACATAATTTCATTGCAGCTCAATACAGAGGAATGATTGTTCATTCATATACTCTCCAGCATCACCTTATAAACCAAAGGATCACAATATCACTCCCGTCCTTATATTACTCCACTGGCTGAAAATACTTGAGCGCATTCACTTCAAAGTCTTATGGCTAACATACAAATCAATGTAATACTACCAGCCAAAGTATCTTCGCACAATCTTCACCATCGATCCAACCATCCCGATCTACCTGTTCTTCCTCATATCTCACTCTCCTGTCCCCAGTCACTACGCGCATCAAGATCTCCTACCGATCCAGATCCCTTTTCCGTGGTGGGCCAAATGGTGTGGAACCGGCTAAACCTGCTTCCTGTGACTCCTACTGAAGCATTCTTTATTAGACTCAAAATTGTACTTTGTGGCCGTGCTGGAGTCGGGAGCGCCTCTGAGTAGTCCCGTTGAAGGGGCGCTATATAAATTTATGAATGAATGAATTATGAATGAATCCCACACTTCACCTCAACTCCAAAACAAACACCCTCTGAATCCCTAATATTCTCAGTTCCCCCTACAAAACTGCACTCACTCACCGTCACCTGCCTCAGGCTCTATTCATCATGACACAGGATTTCCAAATTGAAGTCCCACCTCTTCCAGAAATCAAATCCTGATCGATCCGACCCAAGCTTTCTCGTCCTCCAAGAAACCCACCACAACAGCTGATCCACCTGTCTCTGGTCTGTCTGGCAACCGGACTCGGACCTCCACTGGATATCGATCTATGGACAACCCCTCGTATACACGATGCTCTGCTCGTGAATAAGCTGCAGTGCTTTGAGCTCAGATTTAGAGTAGTGCCTTAGAAATGTTGAGTTTACGATTAAGATGATTACGATTCGTCGTTGAGTGACTAGTTAGTAATAATGGGGAGGCACATTTCCACGAATTCTTTAAGTAATTTTCTACTAAAACTTGCCTTGTTTCAACCCTTAATGTTACAAATATGATGTCTCAAAACAGAATGGCCTCACGCCTGTATTCAGAAATACACCATTACGTGAATACACAAATAAAATGAAGCCAATTTTAACCCGAACCCCTGAAACCCGACTTCGACTGAACTTGCCAATATAGCCGATGCAAAACTCCTTTTCTCCATACTGCACAACCCCAAGCATGTACTTCACCAACTCCTACCTCCACTCCGACCCCCTCTCCTCTCACCAATTAAGACCTAGAAAGCGGCCAAATTCCAGAAAGCTGTTTAGAGCTAAATTGCCTCGACATACTGCCTATGCACATGTTTATTTGTCAATTATAGCCTATTCATTCAGGTCGGACTAAGAAAATTACTTTCGGTGATCCGGCCTAAATTCCTTTCAGTGTTTCTGGGATTCGGACCGCACCCTTCCTGACACGGAACTGCGTCTAACGCCATCTAGTTGTCTGACGTTCGTCTGAATGACTTTTCAGACATCGTTTACAGATAATAAAACATTAAGATCAAGCCACAATATTATATTATTAGCAACTTTCTCACTGACTTAGCTGCCGTTAATTAAATGTGTGTTAGTCCAATAAATTATATGCACAGAGTTATAAAATCTAACCAGGTTTGGCATTAAAGTCGAATTTCTCCATAATCTGGTTTACACCAAAGATTTTAACAGGGAGGAAGATGAACCACCAATGACAAAACTGCGAAAGAGGGCGCGCAAGGGCTTCTGGTCAAACCAGAGGTAAAATAACACAGAGTTCCTATCTCTGCAATGTTAAATAAAATCCATCGGTTAAAAGTCGTTTTAATCGAAGACCTTGATAGAAATTATGCATTTTAGCCGAGTAGAAAGTTAGGTAACATGACGCACTGTGCAGCTTTTAACTGTGGTAATGCCAGCGCAAAGAATTATTATTATTAAATTCGTTTTTTCCGCTTCCCAAGCGAAGCTACTCGATAGGCGTACGGCACGCGTCTTCGCCACAAATAAATAAGTAAGTAAGTATGTTATTAAATTCGACATTTAATTGACCAATTTCGAGTCATTTTTCAAACTTAGTGTTCGCCTATGTATGTCATACTGTTGTGTGCGATGCATTTAATCTATCTTACCACAAATTGTGACACAATAGCGGCGAAAGCGACTGTAAATACGCTGGCGTTCACGGTAAGCGGAATTTCCATAACCCATGCCGTATGGCGTGCTACAAGTTTGAGACTTAGTCTGATGTCCATTTCTGGCAAAATATCTAAAGTTGGAATAAAGTACTACCAATAAATATTTTATATGATTTTGATATTACGATACTTTTGGTGTAAAACGACTTTTAACTGATGGATTTTAACATAGCAGAGATAGGAACCTTCGTGATTTTACCTCTGGAAAGACCAGAATGCACCACGCGTCCTACAATCGCACTGCGTAAGCCAATTATCTTTAAGTAGGCCATCTTCCTCCCTGTTAAAATCTTTGGTTTACACTGACATCAGCACAAAATGGCGACGATTTAACTGTTTCGCTACAATGAGTACAAACTGAAGTCTTAAGAGAGGATATCCTGTCATCTAGCGAATAGATTTAACTCACTGCCGCAAAAGAGATTTTACGTTATAATAATTATAAATTATCATTAACCGTCATATTTCTAAATAGTTATTTCTGACATTTATGACATGCTAGAAAAAAGAAGTGAACAGTCTGTTGGAGACCTGGCTCATCATAGCGCATTAACGTATTATGCAAAACCTGTACACCGATCGAATAAACAAACCGTGATATCGTAATCTGAATCGCAAATCAATGTCAATCATTGAGAACCAGCTTACGCATAAGTTCTGCAGCGCGTCAGATGCGATAGAAAAATTGCTGCTAAAGCCTGGAAATCGTCTAGGATGAGAAAATTGGAAGGGAGAGTAATGCTACACTATACTAGTATATTAGTCTATGTTTTGACTGAGATTGTTCCCTTTGCAAGTTCAAGTATTGTAGTCTGTTTTAAGACACGTACTTTAAGTTATCTGTTCCGTCCCTATTTACTACCTGGTAATTGGGGTCCCTCCTCTAAGCGGGATTCTTATCCCTTCTGGGGCCCCGTTGTTGCCTGCGTTCCAATTATTTGTTTTCTTTGCTGAGTTTATGTTTGTCTATTGTTTGCATTATATTGATTTGCTGTGTTTATGTTTGTATATTGGTTCACAAAGGTTTCAATAAATAAAATGAAATGAAATGAAATGAATGAAATGAAATGTCTTAGCGCTAACCTACCAGAGCTTCTCATTTGAAAATAGAAGGCGATCTGAAAATCGATCGCACTGGATTGCGTAGGCGATCGCTGCGCGATCGACCTCGAGAGCTTTTGTGTACAGCCGCTACTACAACGTATTTTGAGTATCGTATGAATTCGTAAAGCTGCATATTATGTACTATATAGTACGTATAGCTGCATATTATAGCCTATAGGCCTAGTACTAATTTAGCAGGCCTATCTCAGTTCAGTTCCGTTATTATTACTATTGATAGTATTATTAAATTAGGTTTCTTATTTTCTCAGTTCGGGATCTGGGCGTTAGCCTGGATCCAGTTCTCTCATTTTCAGACCATGTCAATCGCATCTCTCATAACATGCCTTTATCATCTACGCCAAATTCGCACCATCCGTCACTCACTCTCTCCTCACGCGGTCAACACTCTCGTCCATGCACTGATCTGTACAAGGGTTGACTTCGGCAACTCCATCTTTGCCGGTCTCTCTTCACTAAACCTCTCCAAGCTTCAGTCCATTCTTAACGCCTCCGCCCGCCTTATCTGTGGTCTCCCAAAGTACTCTCACATAATTATCTACCTTCATTCGGAAAACTCTTCACTGGCTTCCTGTGCCCCAGCGCATTCAATTCAAAATTCTTACACTTATGCGCAACTCTCTGCTCGGGGTAGCTCCTTCATACCTTCAGGCCTTATGCACATTGGTTTCTATACATGTATGTATGTATATCTGACTGGCTGTATACTTATCTCTTCATTTATGACACCCAAATGGGTTGCTGACAAGACAGGATGTTTTTCCCCATTGTTTAGGTGAACCTTGCGGATTCCAATATACATTCAATCAAGGCGCAACTTACAGAAATCCAACGATGTAATAGTAGTTTCAGTTTAACGCAACTGTGTGATAACAACGATCATTATTGTATTGTATTGTATTCAAACATTTATAAAGCGCCTCTCATAGGGTGAACCATTCAGAGGCGCTCCCAAGTGCGCAAGGCCAAAGAGAAGAAAAGGTTTTGAGAAAAGAAAAGGTGGAAGAGAGGTTACTAGCTAGAATTCGAGAGCGAGTAGATGGAGACAGCGCATTCCAAAGAGAGGGAATTATTAGATTAATATGTTATTTAAAAAAGTACTGCTTAACTGAACAGTGAAGATCTATTTTACTGTCTTTTGTTGACCTGTTGTGAACTGATCTGCTATGGTACTCACCACTGCCTTGTAATTTTTTGGGAACTGGCCATTTTCTTCTAATATTGAAAGTGGGGACCTTAATTCTTAGCGGGACCTTAGGTCCCTTTAGGTCTCCCTAGAGAATGACGCGTAGCCCTCCTCCTTTATCCAGGCTTGGGAATGGCACTGACAGAGAACGATCAGTGGCGGAGTTACTCCAACGATGATAGATAGATCGACAGTTTATGACAACATAATTTTATATACTAAAGGCCGTTTCCGCCGACAAAGATTAGTTTTGACATAATTATTACAGCTCATGCATGGAACGCGAATGAAAAATTTTTAAGATCGAAAGGAAGCGTATTATTGGTGTCCAAGAAGAGCATATCATTCGTTATCGTAATCGGGCATTTACATAGCGCCACTCAAATCAAAGGCGCTCCCGACCCGGGCCAGTGCTTTCGCTGGTAAAGAGAGAGGTTTCAGGCGCTTGCGGCACTGGTCAAAAGAATTAGAGAAAAGGACGGCCCTACCTATAGCTGGTTCCAGCTGCTGGGACCAACAATAGCGACATTCCTAAACTGGGCCGTAGAGGTAGCCTACGCACCCCCGGGACGCGTATTTGTAGATCCTACAGTGCTACGGGTCCAATGCGTTTCAGGAGCCAATAGAATGACGTGTTATAAATAGAGTGACCTCGTTTGGCATCATCCGATAGTAAGTCTTTTCACCGATCCAAGGTGAGTACAGCGAACATTTTCAGACTAATTAGGGTAATTTATCGTTTTGCGCTCTAAATTATTTATATAGGCCTAGGATAGTTTTAGATATAAGATGAATTGATAACAATAATTCTTGCTTCAGTAGAAGCTGGATTTATGAAAATAATTCTTGCTTAAGCAGAAGATGGATTGAAGAAAAAATGATTCTTGCTTAAATAGAAGCTGGATTGATGAAAAATATTTCTTGCGTAAGTATAAGATGGATTAATGACAGTTATCCTGGACATTGGTATTGAAATGCCATGTATATGAAATTATTTAGACAGCAAAAACGATCAATTACTCTGAATGGTCCGATAATTTTTGCTGTACTCACCTTGGATCGGCGAAAATGCCCCCGGGACAAACAAGTAACCACGGGCCGAGGACCGAAGGCAGAAATGACTTGTCATTGTCGAGAGTTTAACGACATCTAGCGACCAGTGTTCAACGTTTTATAAACTACGAGCCCCAATTTGACACAAATTCTTGCTGAACAGGATTCCAGTGGAAATAAATTCACATCGTTGTTATGCGTTTAATTAGTTCCTTTGATCTTGCCGCTGACAGTGAACTTACTTCACAATGGCGGCGTCATTTCCCATCCGGAAATCATGGACCATACTTCCGCCATTCTGGTAAATAACTTAGACGACAGAGAAGTAGCTTCTATTCGCAAATAGTTGAGGCACGGTGAGAGAGCACCACTGTAAAACCGTCCTTGTTTATGAAGCAGACGCTCAACGTTATGACGTAACTACTTCTTCCTCCCACGCGTTTCCACCACAGTTAGCGACCCCTAGTGACGATTTCACTATGATAGTAGCACGGTCTTATAAAGGCATAATAATAATAATAATAATGACTCTGAAAGTTTGGGGCTTGGACTACGAGGACAAATGTGCGATCAGGAATGGAAGAGATTTAAGAGAATCGAAGTCCTTGAGATAAGATGGAATCATGGAGCATATGCTGCTAGAGAATGACGCGTAGCACGATCTTAAACTTTATGCGATTTTGATTAGGTAACCATGTGAATGTACGCTACATGTTTTATTTTAACCATTAACCCTCGGGCTACCAAGCTTTTTGTAACACTGGCTACCAAGGCGGCTGGATTTCGTGTTTGGTTTCACGTATCATAACTTGTAATACAACATTGGATTCAGCATTCATTTCTGCACAGAATGGTATATTTAGTTGTACATAATGTGAGTGTACCTCGAAATTACATCACTTTTAACAACGGAACCCATTAATTAGCAATATTTTATATTATTGCGTACATTTTCATGTACTTTTTGGATAAACAAATATACGATTATGTGTGTTTTGAAACTGATCTGTGTATCCAAGATACACAAATACATACCTACACATGTTTATATAGTATAAATGTACATCCATAAATATATATCCATACATATATATCGGTTTACGTTGTAATGCTGTATATCAGCCATTTTCACACAGATTACGCGTATTATTATTTATTGTGATCACTTCCGGTATTCAAAAGACAACAATGTAGGTATGCAAATGAAGCCCTGCATTCCCTCTAAAGAACGGTATCTTTGTTTCTCTTCCAGGAAGATAAATGAATACGCTACAGACAAAAAAACTAAGAGGGGTGCTTCCATTCATCCATTTGTCACGCATATTACGCGTATTATTATTTATTTCATCACTTCCGGATTTCATAAGACAAAGGTGAAGGTATGCAAATGAAGTCCTGCATTCCCTCTAATGAAAGGCATAACTATTTCTCTAATCTTTTCATTATAAATCTCTATTTCCAAAACGTTTCATCTGTAATTACGCGGAATTCAGCACAGGTCAGCCGCTATGTCGTCAGGTGGAGCAAAACGATGGCTAAAACAATGCTCTAGAAATTCCTTCTCTATTTCAAGCCTAACGTCACATATACCACATCCAAAAGAATTTGACGAAGACGCTTTTGTTTTCATAAGAGATTTGAATTTGCCAATATACAGACATTCTCCATCTCTAATTTTCGGAAAAGGATCTGCAATTCCATTAGAATCCGGATGTACGTTCGTTGAGTAACGTTCTTTTTCTTTATCAATAACTGCTGGACTACTAAATCTGATGAAATGACCAGACAGGTTAGCAATTACTTCATTTCCCATTTTAAGATCCTGCTGCGGTGTTCCTGCATGAAGTTTAAACTGCTTCGCTGAAGAACCGCTCTTGGTATAAGGTTTATTGCGCGAGTGTGGCTTCTCAGTTGCATGAGTTCTTCTGTGACTCATTAGATGTCCAATATTTGTGAATCCTTTATTACAAGCCTCACAAATGCATGGTTTAACTTCTGTGTGGGTTCTCAAATGCACCATCAAGGTCTCTCCCCGAATAAATGATTTCTGACATAAATGACAGGAGTATGGTTTTTCCCCAGTATGGGTTCTCGTATTCCTTTTCAGATGACCACCCTGATTAAATGATTTCTTACATAGCTGGCACCTGTATGGTTTTTCACCAGTATGGTTCTAATGTGCGCTTTCAGATGACCACTTTCACTAAATGATTTCTGACATAAATGGCACATGAATGGTTTTTCACCAGTATGGATTCTCATGTGCCTTTTCAGATGACCATCATGATTAAATGATTTCTTACATAGCTGGCACCTGAATGGTTTTTCACCAGTATGGGTTCTCATATGCTTTTTCAGAGTACCAACTTCACTAAATGATTTCTGACATAAATGGCACATGAATGGTTTTTCACCAGTATGGATTCTCATGTGCGTTTTCAGAGTACCACCTTCAGTAAATGACTTCTGACATAGCTGGCACTTGAATGGTTTCTCTCAGTATGGGTTCTCATGTGCTTTTTCAGAGTACCACCTTCATTAAATGATTTCTGACATAAATGGCACCTGTATGGTTTTTCACCAGTATGAGTTCTCATGTGCGCTTTCAGATGACCATCGTGATTAAATGATTTCTGACATAGCTGGCACCTGAATGGTTTTTCACCAGTATGGGTTCTCATGTGCTTTTTCAGATTACCACCTTCATTAAATGATTTTTCACAGATCTGGCACCTGAATGGTTTTTCACCAGTATGGGTTCTCATGTGCTTTTTCAGATTACCACCTTCATTAAATGATTTCTGACATAACTGGCACCTGAATGGTTTTTCCCCAGTATGGGTTCTCATGTGCTTTTTCAGATTACCACCTTCATTAAATGATTTATGACATAACTGGCAACTGTATTGTTTTTCTCCCGTATGGGTTTTCATATTCTCCATCAGGATACTCAATTGTTAATTTCAATGTTTCTTTACAGTATCGGTTCTTTGATGAGCTGTGAGATGACCACGTTGAGGATACAGTTCCTGAAATAATTCACATCTGCTTGTGTTTTCA
Source organism: Aporrectodea caliginosa (assembly GCA_020284085.1). Lineage (NCBI taxonomy): Eukaryota > Metazoa > Annelida > Clitellata > Crassiclitellata > Lumbricidae > Aporrectodea > Aporrectodea caliginosa. The sequence goes on along the minus strand of JACEVL010000261.1, from coordinate 56,906 downwards.
ATGCTTCCTCCAATCACAAGATTCTAGAGTAAGACATGATCTGTATATGACTTTTGACAAGAATGAGTTTTGGTATGCAGTTCAAACCAATTGCCTCTGAGAAAGGTTTCTGCAATTGTTGTTGTCGTAGCCTTTCCACCATCAGCAGTGTCCAGTTTCACACATTGCCAATTACTTTATTTTAAGTTTGCCTTTCAGATGCTACAAGAACAGTTCGTGTTTCAGGGATCAGTAGTAGTTCTTATCAAGTAAGATAAGAAATAATTCACAAGGAAAAACTTCACGAGATACAGAAGCTATTCATAATAGCACACCTTTGTTATTACTCAGGATATATTTAGTGAAAATATACTATAGTTCACTATAGCGAAAGATGAGATAAGACAAATCCGCTGTAATATTATTGAGATGAAAGCCTTCTCCTGCAGTTAGATTCTGAAGCCCTGAAGGAATGCTGCTCGTCTTTTTCATATACTTGCTAAAAATAACAGTAAAACGTCAATATTTAACAAGTTTATAGAACATAATTTCATTGCAGCTCAATATAGTGGTCTGTTCATTCAAATACACTCAAACATCATCATATACATCAAAGCATCACCATATTACACCCGTTCTTAAATCACTTCATTGGCTAAAAATGCTTGAGCGCATCCACTGCAAAGTCTTATCGCTAACCTACAACTCAATGCAAAATTACCAAAAAAGTACCTTTGCGAACTCTTCACCATCCAGCCATACCCGTCTACCCGTTAGTCCTCATATCTCACTCTCTCCCGACTCCAGTCACTATTCACCAAAAGTTCTCCAACCGATCCATGTCCCACACTGAACGTCAACTTCGGAACAAACACCTTCTGAATCCCGAATATTCTCATTTACTCCAGCAAAACTGCAACTCACTCACTGTCACCTACCTCGGGCTCCTCCACTCATCATGCCAGGTTTTCCAATTTGAAGTCTCACCTCTTCCAGAAATCATGCCCTGATTCACTATTTTGCAATGATAGCAGTATTGTTTTGGGGTTTCTCATCATGACACTGGATTGGTTTATATATAATAATATTATAGAGCTCTAGACTATTACACATTTTATTTTTCGTAATGACGAAGCGAAAACTTGGTATCATTTTTAAGTAGGTGATACTAAAATTTAAATTTCATTTGACAAGTTATCTTGCCATTGTTTTGTGCAGCTGTTGTCCACTGCCCTTGAGGAGACAAAGTAATGGATTGTGGCCAATTAGATCCTCTTCAATATCACTAACATTGTTATTTCTGCTGCTGGGCAATCCACTAGAACTGAAAAGTTTTAACGATTTAATATGTTTCAAACTGGAAGAGTTGAGCTGGTCATGCTGCTCATAGACTGCATGGCGTATTAACTCTACTATGTCCATTATCAAATACAATAGTGGTATTTTAAATGCATAATCATGACTTGCATACAATTAGGTGTCATATACGCGTGGATTACTGTAACTTGATTCTTACTTGCACTAAGTCCAATCTACAGAAGTTCCAGAGTGTTGGATTTCTTTGGTCAGAGTCATAGCTAAAATATCAATGCAATATATGAACATATATTCATGTTGGAACAACTACATTGGTTTCCTCTTACGGCACGCATCCAGTTAAAGGTACTTGTCCTCATTTGCCGATCTTACTTAGGTCTTGCCTCTAAATACCTCTGTGACTCAATACGTTGGCCTACCTCGGCCGCCTCACTTCGCCCGCTCCGCTCTTCGGATCGCCTTGACCTTCTTGTTCCTCGTGTTAGAACGGCCATAGCTCAGTCTCGTGCCTTTGCCTGCATTGGCCCTTCGTTATGGAATCAACTTAATTCCCCCCTTTGTTCGCTCTACCATACTATCCGGTGGCCCTGCTTCATCTTTTCGCTACCTCAAAACCTGTTTTTATTCTCGAGGACTTTAACTGGGAGCTCCTCTGATTGGTGTTCACTGTGAGAGGCGCTTTATAAATGTTTAAATACAATAAGTTTGATTGATGACAGTTATTATAAAAATAACTGAAATGATTAAATACGCTTACTGTTCACTGTTAGAAACAAGAACAAAATAGGCTACGCTAAAATGCAGGCTTGCTTGTAGAACTAACGGTAAAGCGTAAAATTGCTGGTAAAGTCGTAGTTTACGTTGCTAAATTATTCTAATGTCTTCAATGCCGTACTTGACGTTGGTAAGTAAGAAGTCTACCTGTGTGCTTGTTAACTAGCATCAATCCACCTTCCATTTCATTAATAAATTTTTCTATCAATCCAACTTCTATTTAATTTGAAAACATTACTTTTATCAATCCAACTTCTATTTCATGAAAGAAATATTTTTCATCAATGAAACTTTTTTTGAGCAAAGATATATTCTCATGGATCCAGCTTCTAATTACGGAAACAATTATTTTCATCAATCCAGTTTCTATTGAATCCAAAACTTAATTTCATCCATCCAGCTTCTATTTACGGGAAAAATTATTTCGATCGATCAACTTCAATTTTGAACACAGGAATGTTTATCATCAATCCAGCTTCCATTTTACAGTGACAACATCAAATAATTTAGCAACGTAAACTACGACTTTACCAAATTGCTTAATTGGGCAATTTCGGAGTTAAGCCGCAGCGTTCTTAATTATTCACCCATTGTAGCATTATTATTTTTCATTAATCCAACTTCTACCTGGGCAACAATTGTTTTCATCAACCCACCTTCTATTTAGGCAGCAATCGTTTTAATCAATCCCGCTTCATTTTAAGCCAAAATGATTTTCATCAATTCGACTTCTACTTAACACTCGTGAATTCTTTTCGTTAATCCAGCTTGTATTCGACCGAGGCAAAAACCAATGCAACGGCGAATAATTATTTACGCAACACTGCGAAATTACCGTTTAATTGTACGAATTTATGTTAATTATTTACGCATGTAGACCAAAGAGTTTTAAAAGAACAAGTTACATAGAACGATACATGACGTAGTCTGATGTTCGTCGGAATGACTTTCCATAAATCGTCAACGGGAAAATAACACATTTAGATCAAACCACAATTATGTTAAGAACGCTTTCATTGACTTAGCCGTCATTAGTTAAATGTGCTTTTACATTAAATTACATGCACAGAATAACAGACTCTAACCAGGTTTGGCATTAAAGTCGAATTTCTCCATAATCCGGTTTAAATTGTGACTGTCATCAGCATAAAATGGCGACGATTAAATAGTTTCGCTACAATGAGAAGTAAGCTGAACTTTTAGAGAGTATAATATTATCCTGTCATTTAGCGAATACATTTTAATGCGCCATATCAAAAGAGATTTCTAGGCTTATAAATTATAAATTACCATTATCAGTAATATTTCTAAAATTGCTATTTTTGCCATTTATATAAAAACTAGAGAAAAGAAGTAAGCAGACAATTTGAGAGATGGCTCATCATAGCGCATTAGTTTAATAGGTAATACTTATACACGGAACAAACAAACCGCGATATCGATTTATCTAATTCGCACATCAGTGTTAAGGACATGCGTCTAACGACATCTAATGGTCTGATGTTCGTCCGAAAGACTTTCCAGACATCGTTTAAGGGGGATTTAAACATTAAGATCAAACCACAATTATAATTATTAGCAACTCTCTCGTTAACTTGGCTGCTTTTAATTAAATATATTTGTCCACTAAATTACTTGCACAGAGTGTAGGATAAATGTGTTATTTTCCCGACTCAGACTTGGTTTCGCATTGAAGTCGAATTTCTCCGAAACAGGTTTCAAATATCATCAGCATTAAATGGTGACGATTAAAGTGTTTCGCTACAATGAGAAGTAAGCTGACGTCTTTGAAAGTATATCCTGTCATCTAGCGAATACATTTTACGCACTGCAGCAAAAGATATCGAAGCTTATATAAATTAACATTAACAGTCATATTACTAAAATTGCTATTTATTACATTTATAATTACAATTATAATAGAACAAATTCCTAGCAAATTCCGAATCCATCCGATCCTCCACCTTCGAAACTTTCTTTCCCTCAATGAAATCCGCGTTAGCACTGCTCTGCCTCCTCCGTCTGTCTCTGTCTGTCTGTCTGTCTGTCTTTCTCTCTCTATCTCTGGTCTCTCCGGTCTGTTTGGGAACCGGAATTAGGTCACTCAAGATGGGCCTCATCGTCTTCCTCTATCTTCAGCTCCCCGTCCCCTCCCACTCCTGCTCCCTCCTCAGCATCTCCCTTTCTCTACCCTACCCAACATCCTCTCTCTTCCATCCAAGGCTCCAACCCATTCGTCCTTCCCCTCCTCTGTTCCTTCCTTCTATCGAAGTTAAACGAATCTAGTTAAAGGCGTCAGACCGCATAGAGACGCCACCTATGAGGCTATGAGCATAATAGAAAAAGCTGACTTCATGGCAGACTTTTCTATTATATTATAAATTACAATTATTTGTAAATAATCATAATTAATAATGAGCCTTGGTAGCCACAAAATGTCGCTGCTAAATAATGCATTAATAGTCTTAGACACCTTTCACAGGCATTCATCCGATGCCCTAAATTCAGCAAACGCTGTAGTAAAAATAATAAATTCAGCAAACGCTGTAATAAAATAATAAATTCAGCAAACGCTGTAATAAAATAATAAATTCAGCAAACGCTGTAATAAAAATAATAAATTCAGCAAACGCTGTAATAAAAATAATAAATTCAGCAAACGCTGTAATAAAAATAATAAATTCAGCAAACGCTGTAATAAAAATAATAAATTCAGCAAACGCTGTAGTAAAAATAATAAATTCAGCAAACGTTGTAATAAAAATAATAAATTCAGCAAACGCTGTAGCCTAATAAAAGTAATAAATTCAGCAAACGCTGTAATCAAAATAATAAATTCAGCAAACGCTGTAATAAAAATAATGAATTCAGCAAACGCTGTAATAAAAATAATAAATTCAGCAAACGCTGTAATAAAATAATAAATTCAGCAAACGCTGTAATAAAAATAATAAATTCAGCAAACGCTGTAATAAAAATAATGAATTCAGCAAACGCTGTAATAAAAATAATAAATTCAGCAAACGCTGTAATAAAAATAATAAATTCAGCAAACGCTGTAATAAAAATAATAAATTCAGCAAACGCTGTAGTAATAGTAATAATTAGATAAAGAGCTGCAATATGCCAAAAATAATCTTTTGTCGGCGGAAACGGCCTATGTTAATGTAACAAAACATTTATAAAGCGCCACTAAAGAGTATCTCAGAAGCGCTCATGTTGTCATAAGCTTCCGTTAAACTGTTGATCCATCCAATAATAATAATTATGATGATCTTTGTTGACTGATTTTCTTTATTCTGCTGCTCTTAGTCAGGTTTCCATCTTCACTTGAAACTGTTCTTCTTTAATTTCTTGGTCTAAGGAGAGTGGACGGAGAGTGGAGAGAGAGACAGAGACACACAGAGTGGCCGACACACACAAGAGAGAGAGAGAGAGAGAGAGAGAGAGAGAGAGAGAGAGAGAGAGAGAGAGAGAGAGAGAGAGAGAGAGAGAGAATAGAGAGAGAGACAAACAGACTGACAGGAGGAGTGAGCGATATATAGAGCAACAGATGGAGAGGCAGGAACAGATAGAGAGACGCAAAGACAGAGAGGACAGATAAATGGAGAGAGGGGGGGGGAGAAAACGTAGACAGTCAGTCATTCAGACATTATACATAGATAGATAGACAAACAACCAGACATTTCAACATACCGACAGAAGCAATAGTTCGACTGAATACAGAGCCTTAGGTTAACCTCTCGCGGTGCCAGTGAAATACGGAAGACCGGTCAGGCAACGACGCAGACAACGGAGGAGCTATATCAAGCGATAAATTCCGGCATTTGTTTAGCGCCTCTATATCTCCAGATTACGTATTGTTGGAGAGGGCGCACTATTATTGAATGCGACGCGTGAGGGGCGCAGGGAAAATGGACGAACGACTCGAACTTCCCTGGCGAATGCAATGCTCTTCTTAGACACCTTAAAATAATTTCGATGCATCATATAAATTCTTCAGCTGCATTTCGTCTATATTAGGCCTACGCAGTTGAGTTGTAATTTGCCAAAAAACAATCTTTGTCGGCGGCAATGACCTATGTTGTCATGAGCTGCCGTTAAACTCTGGATCCAATCCAGTCTGTATACGTGCGCGCGTCAGCTCTAGGTCTACGTAACGTAGTCAGAAACCTATTTGGCTGGCATCGAATAATTATTATTTTGGGAACTTCGGAAAGTAATAAATTAACCTTCGTTGTACCTTGCATTTGGCCTAGATTATGGTGTAGTAGTTATGTCACGTGTGGTGCTATCTAGTGAATGCACACACTGTCTTGCTCTTGGGATAGTTACTAATCTTGTCAGTAATTAGAAGCTGGATTCCTGAGAATATATAGGACGTTTTAGCGAAACTATAAGAAAGCAGCCTCTGTTGATTAGCCGTAATGGATACAGATACACTTGTAGACGAAATGTCGTTAGACGAATTGTCGTAGACGAAGTGTCGTTATACGAAATGTCGTTCGACGAGTTGTCGCGGAACCAAAAGCTGTGAAAAGAGGTTAGTCGTCCCTGCGCAATCTCCAGCCATGTTTTACAGTCACCAGGGTCGGTATTACCACGACAGATTATTTAGTTTGAACAATTATTGCTCCACTCTCTGGTAGGCCTATTCCAGCATTTATCGTCGCTCCATCGATTCCCTTTGATTATCTGTAATGGTAAGCCTATTCAATAGGGTTTCTCGATTAGGTTGACGCTCTATAGCAGACACTGTAAGCTTTTCTAATTATGCAGTAAAGTTAATTGGTGTCGATATTAACAGAACAAGACTCGTGCATTGATTCAGTTGAACGATATTAATTATTTCAATTATTACTGAATCGATGCAAATGATATTCTTTCGACCTAGCCTATTCGAGGAATCAATTTATTTGAAATCTTTTTTTTAGCTCACTAAGCTAAATTAGCGATCGTAATTATAAGAATCTGGAGGATCTTTAAGCTAAACCGGAGTGTTAGTGAATTGTCATTTCACTCGTAAAGTAAGTTGAACTTTGACGGCACTTGGCGGCCGCAAAATGGTGATGAACATAGGAAAAACAGCCTGCCATCGGGTGGTGCCAGTAACATGCATAGACTATTTAGGAGGGCGACGCTATTTATCATTCTTATGACGCTACGTCTTAAAACCGATGCTACGGTGAAATTATAATCTAACACTAACATAAGGAACTGACTAAAGCAAGCTGATAATTTATGTTGTGACACTGATTCGTTAAACAACATATATTATCAGAAAGAAAGTCTCAGCCACTGCCATTTACTCGGGTAGTAGGCTACCAGTCTGAAGCCTGGCCAAATGAGGGCGATGCTGATTCTCTGTGTAATGACCCAACGTCGTTAACGACACTGTGTGATAACAAAGATCATTAGCGTCGCCCTCCTCTTTATTTCTTGGGAGCTTGGGAGTGGTGCTGCCACAGTACTTACAGTGGCGGAGTTAAAAGAAACGACTTGCTTTATCTATAACGTCTGAAGGAAGCCACAAGATGTCGCTAAACAATCGACAATACAGTGTTCGTCTTAGACACATTTAACACTTAGATGTCTTCCCACTCTATTAATTCAGCAAATGAGTTTAATCGCCAGTTCATCTTTTCTCGCAACCAGAGTAAAGTTGATGTTAACTGTTCTTGGTTGAATCCCGAGGAAGAAGAAGAAAAATGAAATGGTATCAAGTTCTCTCATCCCCCGCATCCTTAATCCGACACTTCATAATCTCTGCATCGTGCATAAGTGGGCTGCTGAGGATGGTGGCTGTATGTCTGTATGTTTGGTTGTAATGTAATGTAATGTAATGTAATGTAACAAGACATTTATATAGCGCCACTTAACCCTAGGGCTACCAAGCTTTTTTTGTGACACGGACTACCAAAATGGGGGTGGTTACCACCCCCTCTTTTGGATTTTGGGTTTAGCTTCACATATAATTTATTGTAATATACCGATGGATTCAGCATTCAATTCTGTACAGAATGGTATATTTAGTTGTACATTATGTGAATGCACCTCGAAATTACATCATTTTTAACAAAGGAACCGATAATTAGCGATATTTTATACTATTGCGTACATTTTGTACTTTTTGGATAAACAAATATATGATTATGTGTGTTTTGAAACTGATATGTGTATCCAAGATACACAAATACATACCTACACATGTTTATATACATATAAATATGCATCCATACATATATACATGTACATGTATGCATGCATACATGAACAATGCTGAATTCAGCCATTTTCACACAGATTACGCGTATTATTATTTATTTTGATCACTTCCGGTTTTCAAAAGACAAACATGTAAGTATGCAAATGAAGCCCTACATTCCCTCTAAAGAATGGTATATTTGTTTCTCTTCTGGGAAGAAAACTGAATACGCTACAGACAAAAAACTAAGGAGGGAGTCCTTCCATTCAGCCATTTTTCACAAATGTTACGGGTATTATTATTTCTTTTGATCACTCCCGGTTTTCAAAAGACAAACATTTAAGTATGCAAATGTAGCCCCACATTCCCTCTATAGAATGGTATAATTTGTGTCTCTTAATATTAAATGACGGATAAGATATAGTCGAAAATCTGGGGGTGGTAACCACCCCTTCTGGTGCCTCTGGTATATCGGGTATAACTTTTGAATGGCGTGGGCTACCACCATGATGTTTACCTCAAAATGTGCGCCAATGAATCTGCTACAGATACCTAAATTGCAAAAATTATATTCCACACGGAAAAAAATTTTTTGCATAAAAACTTAGGGGGGCAAACCACCCCCCCTCCTTGGTAGCCCGAGAGTTAAGTCTCACAGAAGCGCTCAACACGTGGCCATCAAACAGTTGAAAAAGTGCGTCTTTAAGAGTCGAGAGAAAACCATGTAACCACATGCAGCATTAGTGGCACGCACAATTGGCGGAAAAGTATTCCAGATCCGTGGCGCCGCAATCGAGAAGTCCCGACGAGCACGTGTGGTGGTTCTAAACGAAGGTACAATCAAGTCATTTCGCGAAGCAGACCGGAGAGCCCGCCGACCAGTTTGAGTGCCAACTGGAAGGCACAGTTCAGCAATGTAGTCCGGAGCAGTGCCTGTCGTAACCTTCCAAACCAGCGTAGCGATCTTGAAATTAACACGATCAGCAACTGGAAGCCAGTGAAGCTCACGCCGCATGTAGTCGGATATGTGTGAATATTTCGGCAGGTCAGCCAGAAGTCTGGCTGCTGCATTCTGAACGAGCTGAAGTTGACGAATGCGGAACTCAGGGAGGCCCAGGAGGACTCCATTACAGTAGTCAAGACGTGTGAGGACAAAAGAGTGTATTAGCACCGCCGCGGCTTTCAGCGAGAGCGTCCTCCGTATAACTCGGATCTGTCTGAGCTCGTAGTAACTTGTCCTTGATATATGTGTAACATGATCAGCCATCGTAAGCCCACCATCAAGAAGCACCCCAAGATCCCTCACCACATCACAGGACTGTCCACCAAGGGATGCTGATGCAAGGGCATCAATCCTACAACGTGAACGTCTTGTACCGAACCATATAAACTGCGACTTTAGTCGGGTTGAGTCTGAGACGATTGGCAGACATCCAGTCATGCACCATCGCAAGTGCACAATGCATTTGTTGTGCGCACACCACCGAGTCCTCAGGTCGACAGGACAAATAAAGTTGAAGGTCATCAGCAAACTGGTGAGATGTAGGACCCAGCGACGCCACAACATCATAGAGGTCAGCTGTGTAGAGAATGAACAGTAGTGGCCCCAGGACTGAGCCCTGAGGAACACCACAAACAACAGGCGCCCAGACAGACTTGTCGTCTCCAATCTCTACCCTCATGGTCCGCCCCTCAAGATAGGAGCAGAACCAAGCCAATGCACGGCCTGAGATCCCGTATGATGCCGCAAGCCTTGTAAGCAGTATCTGATGATCCACCGAATCGAAGGCAGCACTCACGTCAAGGAGAGCCAGTAGTGTAACCCTGCCCGAATCCATAGCCTGATGGGTGTCTGATAGAAGACGGACAAGGAGTGTCTCAGTGGAATGGCCCTTGCGAAAGCCAGACTGATTTTTTGGCATCAGACCATTTTCTTCAAGATATCGGAGCAGCTGAACAGCAACCACTCTCTCAATCAGCTTTGACATGAAGGTTAGGTTTGAGATGGGTCTGTAGCTAGACGTTAAGTTCAGATCAAGCCCTGTCTTCTTGAGGGCAGGTCTGACAATGGCACACTTCTCGCTGACCGGTAGTGCTGCCTCATCCAGCGAGGCATTGCAGATGGAGACAATGTACGGCAGTAGATCATCAATCACCTCAAGAAGCAGAAAGGTTGGAATAGGATCGAGCGAACAGCTCTTCGACGGCGAGGAACAGAGGATTTTACGTACTTCAGCTTCCGTAACACTCATAAAGGAGTCCATGCATGACCGTGCTTTAGTGTACGTAGGCTGGTTGTATGTCTGGGTCTGTCTATGCGTGTCTCGCCGTACGTGTCTATAGCTGCGTCTCTGTCTGCCTGTGCGTTTGTCTGTTAGTTTCTATCTGTCCATCTTTCTGTCTGTCGGTCCATTCGTTGTTCCGTCCGATGGTTTGCCTATTCATTTGTCTGTATGTATGTTTGTTCTTTCGTCTATCTGTTTGTTCTTTTCGACGGTCTGTCCGTTCGTCTGTGCGTCTGTCTGTTTGTCCGTTCGTCTGTGTTTGTGTGTATGTCTGTCTGTGTAGCAATTCCACGCATCCTATGTCGTTTTTTTTACATGCAACGCATGTATACTGCCCGTCTGTCTGAATGTATGTCTTGCTGACTGTATATGTCTGCCTGTCTGTCTATTTGTTCCTGATTCTATCTGTTCCTCTTTTTGTCTGTCTCTCTTTCGGCGATCGATGTTGATGTATGTCTGATTGTGAGATTATTTTTAAATGACAGACCAGTTGAGTGACTGCTTGAATAATTGATTGACTAGCTGATTGATCTGTTTATATATGTTTGGCTGATTGACGCATTCATTGGTCGATTGATTGATGTAGGCACCGGTGTGTGTTTATAGCAATACCTTCATGATACTCTTTGAGCAGAACGGACATCTCTGTCCAATCCTAACAAGGGCAACCTCCGTATGATCCACAATACACTGAATTCCGTTGACCTCCAGCGGACATTGACCTCCTGCTCCGCCGTGGATGCAGCAGAGAAAATCTGTAGACGATCAAACATGACGCTTAGTCAGTCATCAGAAACGGTTGAATTCGTGGTCATCGTCGGTGAAGAATAACTCGGTCTGCGATTCGTGTCCTATATACTCGGGTAGTCTGAAGACTGGAAAAAGGAGGGCGACACTGATTAAGTAAGTAAGTAAGTATATTCTTTATTGAACCAGTTGCAATCCGCATTCCGGTGTACATACATCAAATACAATAAACAATCAATAGTCAATATGAATAAAGCAGGCGCTTATTAAAGATTATTATTATTATTATTATTATTATTATTATTATTATTATTATTATTATTATTATTATTATTATTATTATTATTATTATTATTATTATTATTATTATTATTATTATTATTATTATTATTATTATTATTATTATTATTATTATTATTATTCTAACTATAAAAGTTTTTTCATGTTATGATTAGCTAAAGGTTATGATTATCTTTGTTATGACCCAACGTCGTTAAGGGGCCGTCCATAAAGTATGTCACGCTCCGGGGGGGTTCAAGAAAGTGTGACAGTTTGTGACAGGGGGGTCAGGCCATGTGTGACGTCACACATGTATTTATTTTTGTTTATCTCCTATAATGAATTGTTAATTTTTCAAAATACACAGGACAATTTTAATTAGGTTTATTAGGTTCAAAAAAATAGTGAAAAAGCAAAAAAAAAAAAAAAAAAAAAAAAAAAGGTCATCAGAAATTTTTTTCGGCGACTGGGAAAAAATTGCGAAGCCTTGGCTATATATTAGCCTTGCTTTCTGAATTCGGAAATCAGTGTTCGAAAAGTGTGACGTACTTTAGGGGGTCCGAGTTTTGTGACAGTTTGTGACAGGGGGTCAAAATGGTCAAAAATAGCGTGACGTACTTTATGGACAGCCCCTAAACAGGAACTACAGCCACGGATGGAAATATATCTAATTAGAATAATTATGGGTTAAAGGTCGATGCAAATGGCCTCGGCAGTCACAAGGTCTCACTAAACAATTCGTAATACAGTGCTATGGTTAGACACCATTAAAAGCTTCGTTAAGACTCTATAAATAGAGCAACCGCGTTTAGTCGCTAGACCCACCACACTGCTACCACTATTATAATTATGCGCAATGTCGATTTTAAAGGTCCTTGGCGGCCACAAGTTATGGAGAGCATGTGTGACTATTAGCTGTTTTCAGGACTATACTCCAGAAAATTGTATTTGTATTGTATTGTATTTGAACACTTGTTATAGCGCCCCTACCAGATTTCCCATTCAGACGCGCTCCCGACTCGGAGTCGAATCGGAGTTTCACGCCGAAGCGCATGAGCAATTGCGAGTGAAGTACTTGCCCATGGTCCCTACGCGGCGACTTTGAGGTGGATTCGAACCCGCAACCCTCCAGCTGCAAGGCACTGAACATACCCCTAAACCACCGCGCCCCAGTTGTATTGTGATGTGTTGTATTGTGTGTTGTATTGTAGGCCTACTCCACGTTTATAATGCGACCGAGCCACCCGCAGTAAAGATACGAGAAATTAATCTCTGATAAACCGAAAAATAAATACTATTAGCCTACATAGTAAATATTTATGCAATTATAATTAATATTAACCACATAACGTGAATCTATTTCGAAAAGCTACACTTATTTGGTAAAACGCACGTTAAATCTGATAAACTGAAAGAAGTCGCAATGAGCGCGTGTTTATTTATAGAACAATTTGAATTCTGAAACAATTTTGGCGTCAATTTTTAGCACCGAAAATGAACATTCGTAATAACGACTTTAATTTTATTACGAGATGGTCCGAACTGGGGCGTTCGGGACATCTGGTAATAAAATCAAAGTCGTTTTCCACGTTTAGTTTTTAAACTACAAGCAAAAAAGGAAACGGGAAACGTTGACAGTAAAACACGCGGAATTAGGCCTAAGAATAGCCTAAATCATAGTGATGTAACCTACAATGCACTTAAACGTTTACTATGACTGCGTTGAATCTTGTAAACGCACAGTGTACATTGTTTCGAAATCGAAGATTAAATCGAAGGCAAAATTTAAAGGACGGATTTCTTTCAAATGCACATAGCGGTGTCGTCAAGGCAGACATGAACGATTCTTATCAATTATTTAGACTCGGTGTAATTTTCGGGTGCGAGGGACGCCAGTAGGCTTATACTGTTCTCCGACTTTTCGACTGAGGTACAGTACCAAACCTTTAATAGACATAGAGATTAAACAATGCCCAATTTTTAATATCATTATTGGAAAGCATAAATAATTATTCAAATTATATTACAATCCCAATGCTACAGCATAGATGGACACCAGATGTCGATGACGGCGGTGCACGTGATTGATTGAATAGAACAGGAAAGGCAGCAGCTTCTCTTTTTCGTTGAAACCAGATGATGCTATCCAGGCAATGTAGCCTATGTTTGCCTTTGCCTACGAGAAACGATTACTGGTTATCTATATCTCGCCACAAACAAATCAATGAGCTCATATTCGCCAATTAGTTACAATACAACCAATTCGTTCAACCCGCGGTCGTTTTATTTTTAGGACTCACAATCTTGTACCTCTCCTCTCATCTCGTCCTTATAATTTGACACTTGATCTATAGTGGAGCTACACTGCCACTGTGGAATCAACTGCCTCCTAAATTACGTCAGCTATCCAACCTATTGAGTCTCTATAGTAAAAATTATAAAGTAACAGGTCAGCAGGGATGAATCATAATGCCTAATGACCGGGTTTTCCCTGTATTTAAAATTAGTAATCTATAATCTAAACGTGCTAGCTTATAACAACAGCTATATGTATGTAAGTAAGTACTTTGTTTTTATGTATCAAGACACTTAATATAGGGCGCTGTAAGGACCTCACAGTTTTGTAGCAGGGATGAGCAGTTAACTGTTGCAAATAAGCACGTTTAAAGAAAGTTTTAAAATGTCCCAGAACGGAGTAAGATGCTGCTGATGATGTAGATGTGTTGCCACCGTTTGCCTCTCATTTCAACACCGACATCCAATGTTTAGTTGGATGTCGCACATTTGTTTGTCATTTATTGGCTTGAGATGAAGATTCGTCGAAATAGAAGTCTCTGAATTATTACATCAATGACATCCAATGCACGAACCTAATCTACTTCTATGTCGTCGTTGGTTGCTTTGTTCAACAGAATGCCAACACATTAGGCTACGTTGACAAACGTTTTTAGATTGTACTAGTGACAGGCGTTGAACAATGAACAGTAGACATTGCTTCGCATAATAATTATAATTAATTAAATTTAAATTACCTGGGTTCGTAATTATTGTATATTTGAGTAAAAGTTACCTAGACTTTGATTTTTGGGATAGCTGAAAGTAGGTCTAGGTTGTCTTCTGAACAAGATTGTCCGAAATGTGACTGATGAAGGTGGTTGTTACCACTCGATTTAGGTGACAACTAATTTATTGGACTAACACATATTTAATTAACGGCAGCTAGGTCAGTGAGATAGTTGCTAATAATTTATAATATTGTGGTTTGATATGAATGTTTTATTCCCTGTAAACGATGTATGAAAAGTCATTCATCATATCATCATAATATTATATTCGTTTAATGTGTTCACAACAGACATAACGCTGTAGGTGTACAGACGAACATCAGACCACTACATGTCGTTAGACGCAGTTCCGTGTCAGGAAGGGTGCGACCCGAATCCCCGAAACACCGACACGAATTTCGGCCGGATCCCCGAAAGTAATTTTCTTAGTCCGACATGAATGAATAACCTATAATTAACAATAAACATGTGAATAGACAGTATATCGATATACACAAAGGCAATTTAGCTCTAAACAACTTTCTGGAGTTTGGCCGCTTTTTAGAAAACTGTATTCATTCATTCATTCAGAGCATTTATATAGCGCCCCTTCAAGAAACTACTCAGGAGCGCTCCCTGCCCAGCCACGACTAAAGAAAAAAGACTTGAGGGACTTGTATAACCCTGTCAGATGGCTTACAAGTAAAAAACGAAGCTTAAGCGGTAGGTCATTCCAGATGGAAGGGCCAACAACCGAGAAAGCACGGCGCTGCCTAATAGCCAAGCGAGCCCGTGGAACAAGGAACTCACCCCTCGTCGCAGAGCGAAGCACCCGACGCGCTGGAACATCAGACACTGGGCGGCAAAGATCACACAAGTAAGATGGAGCGCAGCCAAGAACACAACGAGAAACCAGAGCAGCAATGCGATATGAGATCCGTTGAGACACAGGCAGCCAATGCAACACATCACGCATGTTTTCGGGAAATCGGGCTTTAGTGTGTTTTCAGCGTTTTCGGGGTTCCGGTTTCAGAGTTCAGGTTAAAATTGACTTGATTTTCTTTGTCTATACATGGTTATGTAATGGTGTATTTCTAAGTACAGGCTCCAGGCCATTCTGTTTTGAGACAGATCTGTAATATTAAGGATTTAAGTAAGACAAATTTTAGTAGAAAATTACTTAAAGAATTCGTGGAAATGTGCCTTGCCATTATTACTAACTGGTCACTCAACGACGAATCATAATCATCTTAATCGTAAACTAAAAAATGTCTAAGGAGCTACTCTAAAGCTTAGCTCAAAGCACCAACATATTCACGAGCAGAACATCGTATACGAGGGGTTGCCCATAGATCGATATCCAGTGAGTGTCCGAGTCCAGTTGCCAGACAGACCACAGAGGTGGATCAGCTGTTGTGGCGGGTTTCTTTGGAGGACAAGAAAGCTTTGGTCGGATGGATCACGGTATGATTTCTGGAAGAGGTGGTACTTCAATTTGGAAATCCTGTGTCATGATGAATAGAGCCTGAGGCAGGTGACGGTGAGTGAGTGGCAGTTTTGTTGGAGGAACTGAGAATATTATGGATTCAGGGGTTGTTTGCATTGGAGTTGAGGTGAAGTGTGGGATTCATTAATAATTCATTCATTCATAAATTTATATAGCGCCCCTTCAACGGGACTACTCAGAGGCGCTCCCGACTCCAGCACGGCCAAAGAGTACAGTTTTGAGTATAATAAAGAATGCTTCAGTAAGGTACTTTGCATGGAAGTATTACATTGAGTTGTAGGTAAGACTTGGAAGGATTTTCAGCCAGTCGAGTAATATATGAACGGGAGTGATATTGTGATGCTTTGATTTTTATGGTGATGCTGGAGAGCATAATTTTATGGATAAACAGTCATTCCTCTGTATTGAGCTGCAATGAAATTATGTTCTATGAAGATGTTACATATTGACGTTTTGCTGTTATTTTCAGCAAGTGTATGAAAATGACGAGCAACATTCTCTCAGAGCTTCAAAATCTAGAACTTTGTAAGAAAAGGCTTTCATTTTAATAATATTACAGTGGATTTGTTTTACCACAACTTTCGCAATAGTCAACTATTATATCTTCATTCAATATATCGTGGATAGAAGCATGAAGATGTGCTACTATACAACGGATGGAAAGCTTCGATATTTCGTCATGAAGTTTTTTCTATGTGAATAATTTTTATTTTACTCGGAAAGAACCACTACTGAAAGTTCTGATACATGAAACATGAACTCTTCTTGTAAGCTTCTGAAAGGCCAACTTAAATGAAGTAAATTCTGTAATGTGCGATGGAGAATACGAAAACATATATGGGAGAAAAACAATACAGGTGCCAGCTATGTCAGAAATCATTTAATGCAGGTGGTGCTTTGAAAACGCACATGAGAACCCATACTGGCGAAAAACCATACAAGTGCCAGTTTTGTCAGAAATCATTTAATCAGAGTGGTCATCTGAAAACACACATGAGAATCCATACTGGTGAAAAACCATACAGGTGCCAGTTATGTCAGAAATCATTTAATCAAGGCAGTGCTCTGAAAACACACATGATAATCCATACTGGTGAAAAACCATACAGGTGCGAGCTATGCCAGAAATCATTTAGTCACGGTGGTCATCTGAAAAAGCACTTGAGAATCCATACTGGTGAAAAACCATACAGGTGCCAGTTATGTCAGAAATCATTTACTGAGGGTGGTACTCTGAAAAGGCACATGAGAACCCATAATGGTGGAAAACCATTCAGTTGCCAGCTATGTCAGAAATCAGTTATCAGTGCAAGGACCTTGAAGATGCATATGAGAACCCACACAGGAGTTAAGCCGTACATATGTCAGGGTTGTAATAAAGGATTCGTAGATATTGGACATCACTGCAGAAGAACTCATGCAACTGAGAAGCAATACTCACACAACAAACCTTGTAACAAGAGCAGTTCTTCAGCGAAGCAGTTTAGACTCCATGCAGGAACACCGCAACATTATCTTAAAATAGGAGGTGAAGTAATTGCTAAGTTGTCTGATCATTTCATCAGATTTAGTAGTCCATTAATTATTGATAAAGGAAATGAACGTTACTCAACGAACGTACATCCGGATTCTATTGGAATTGCAAATCCTTTTCCGAAAAGAGATGGAGAACCTCTGTGTATTGGCAAATTGAAGTCTCCTATGAATACAAAAGCGTCTTTGTCAAAATCTTTTGGATGTGGTATATGTGACGACATGCTTGAAATAGAGAAGGAATTTCTGGAGCATTGTTTTAGCCATCGATTTTCTCCACCCGACGACTTATTTGCCGAGTTGTGCTGAATTATGATTCCGCGTAATTGCAGTTGAAAACATTTGGAATTAGTGATTTATAATGAAAAGATGCTATGGAAGTACAGGATACCTACGTTATATACGAATAGTTGCTTATTCTGCATAGATTAAGTGTTAGACGTTATGCTTGGTCATTATGAAAGATAAACGTGTAATCAAGATTGTCATAAAAATATTATATCCTGTAGATGTTGGTGTTTTGTTGTCTTTGGTGATTTTATGTTACGTTGAATTATGTTCTTAACCTCTAAATAAATAAGCTGCATGTCGTAAATTGCACATGAATAAAATTTCTCTGACTGGAATATGTTTTTTTAATACGCTGAAATTTTATAATTCCAATTGATATTTTCATCTAGTTTCAGCTGTTCGAAACTAACGTGTGCAACGTTACTGCAGATTAGTTTAAGAGTAAGGGTTTAATTTTTCAAATGACGCATGTAGCGTAGGGTACATTCACATGGTTACCCAATGAAACTGGCATTGCGTTTAAGATCCTGATGCTACGGGTAATTCTCTAGCATCTCAAGGACTTCGCTTCTCTTCAGTCTCTTCCATTCCTGGTCGCACATTTTGTCCTCGTTGTCCAAGTCCCACATTTTCAGCGTCGCTATTGTTACGCCTTTATAAGCGCTACTAGGCTATAGCGAAATCGTCACTAGTGGTCACTGGTGTGACCGCATAGGGAAGGAAGTCCTTAAGTCATAATGATGAACGTCAGCTTCATGAAACCAGGACGGTTTACAGTGGGGCTCTCTCTCTCTCACCGTGCCTCAACTCTAAGCGAAGAGAAGCTATACTGCTATCTGCCAGAATGGTGGAAGTGTGGTCCGTGATTCCCTTATGGCAGTGCTGTCCAACCTTTTTGACACCGCGGGCCACCGAAGAAGTAATTTTTGAAGCCGAGGGCCGCACCAGTCAACTCAAAAGCAGCGACTAAAATTTATTGAAAATTATTAACTATTATAATTAATTATGGAGTTATCATAATGAATGTGTCTTGGGAACTGGATTTTGTGTACACATTGTCAAATGATAAGCCAAGTTACGAACGAATAGCTATGCAAGTGGGCCAGTGACTGTCCTTTACTTCATTTTAGCAGAAATTGCAAATGTTTAGCGAGCTGCGGCGGGCCACTTAGAATCTGCCGGGGGGCCGCATGCGGCCCGCGGGCCGCGGGTTGGACAGCACTGCCTTATGGGAATGACTGTCGACTCCCACGAAGCGTCGGGATTCATTGTGATCCCACGCACAGTCTTTTGATTTGTGATTTCATATCCAGATTTCTTTACTGCTTCTGGAAGTCTATGCAGCTCTACAGGGGTCGAACTTCGAACCCCAGACATTTCTTAACCCACGCTCTCATCGGATCAGTATGACTTCCTGTCTCCATTATAGTGCAAGATCTACGGAGCTCTTGTAGAATGCACTAAATCCGCCTGCTTTTGAGTCAAGTTTATTTTTTATAAAATAGTTCAATTTGAAAAAATATATAAAATCTATTGAACTTTGAATGCTCTACGCAGTAACACAAAACCTATGAATTGTCACATAAAGCTTATAATATTAATATGTTAAAATTGAACAAAAACGTTATTTGATCATTGTGAAATAGCTTCATTCGTATTCAACCGCAATGGACCGGATTATAAATTCAGATTAACGCGATCTTTCATCCTCGGTGAGTTTCAAACAAAACAGCAGACATCAGTAGATGGTTCATTGTCTATGAATGAAGAGTAGTAGCCTACTAGTAGGCCCTATGGCTGGAAACAGATGTGAAAACATTTTGTGTAAGCCTACGTTTCATTTGATATCTTATGGCTGTAGTCACTAGTAGGACATGAAGATCCATTCATTGTTGAAGTCGGCAGACTTTCGTAACTAACTAAAATTCTTTTCAAGATTTAGACCTACATGTTTAGGGCCTAGAGTGTGTTTTTTGTATCTAAAACTGGAGGCGTCAATTTCAAATGAGTACAAATCGAGCTATAGGTCAGGTTGAGTCCACGTTCCAACAACATGGTCACAAAGATTCTTCCTGCAATTAATTAGATGCCACAGAAGGCTATTTTGTTATTATGTCGAAGCACATTGTAATTTCCCAGATTTGTCAACTTTAAGCTAGTTGAGAAAGCACACTCATCTATTCACTAGATGGCAGGATATACTTTCTCCAGCCTACTTCGATATCCTGGAAGCATAACTCTTTAATCGCTCGCCATTTTGTACGGATCATGGATGGAAGTTGAATTCAGATTGTCGTTGAAATGCATCACTAATAATACATGAACTGGTAAGATTTTATCACTTGGTTCATATAATTAAGCCTGATAGTCCTCTGAAACAGTTATAATGGAAAACTCGATCATTGTTGATGTTTCAACATATCCGACGGATGAAGCGTGGTTTCCTCCCTCCCAATTCCTGCAATGCCAGTCTAATGGCTGACACAGCAGATGACCATCTTTTCCCATCATAACAGTCGAATACAAATCACATACTCCGGTGTCTGCTACCTCATCCGAGACAAAATAGTCACAACCTACGAACCATGCCACATAACTTCACTCTTCCACCCAAAGACGATCTGAACTTTATTTCACGGGCACTTTATAAAGGCATATTCAAACATTTTCATCAGTATCTGCTTCTCCCATAGTAATTCAGTAGGAAAGAGACGGGATTTCAATTTGCCAACCTCAACTACGGGATAACCGGGATTTCTCCTTGTTAATGACACTAGCTATTTACTGCCTGTAACAAGTTGCGTCTGGGACAGCTTGGTTTCATGATAAAAACAACTATTGATATCTGATCTTGCTACTGCAATAGTTCGAACTTAATGTTTGAGTCTGTCGTAGGCGATCACAGTTAGTAGTCGTTTTTAAATACACTATGTGGTAACAAAGATCATTAACTTAGCTTATTAATTTAGTTTCTGGTTATGGTTTGTCTGTAAAAGACAACATGTATTATGTAAGATCGCAGGTTCACTACGTTTATGCTTCGAGAGGAGCAATAGTTTGAGTTGTCTCCCAGTCTGTTTGGGAAGGAGTTCTTGTATTTTTGTATTTCTGTTCTAGTCTGCTTAGTTTGCTTAGTATCTCTGTTCTGCTTTGTGCGAAATAAAGTATATATATATATATTAACGTCTCCTCCTTCTTCATCCAGGCTTGGGGCTGGCACTGCCCGAGCCAAACGGCACGGACGTGCAGTGGCGGAGTTGTGATCAAAGTTGGGTTAAACCGTATTTTATGTTTCTAAATTATTTGATATTGTCACTTTAAAATGGACGCTTGATTGATGGAAAAATTGTTTCCCTAAATGGAAGTTGGATTGATGAAAATATTCCTACATTAAAATAGAAGCTGGATTGATCAATATAATTTTCTTTTCAATATAAGCTGGATGGTTAAAATCAGTGTTCGATTCAATAGAAGCTGGATTTATTAAAATAATTGTTTCCGTAATTAGAAGCTGGATCCACGAGAATCTTTCTTTGCTTAAGTAAATAAAAGTTCCATTGATTACAAATATTTCTTTTGTTAAATAGAAGTTTGATTGGTAAAAGTAATTTTTTCCAATAAACTAAAAGTTGGATTGATGAACAAATTTCTTTATGAAATGGAAGCTGGATTGATGATAGTTATCATGGACATACGTAGACTGCTTACTTACCAACGTCATGTATGGCATTAGAACAATTTAGCAACGTAAAATATGGTTTTACCCAAAGTTAAAGGTCTCTGGCTTACATTGCTAAACTAATACTATGTTGTTATGTTTGCCTGCCTAAAGATGAGGACAAGTCAGTGTCGTATGATAAAAAATATATTCTCATAGATAAAAGCAATTAAGCATAATACCTACGTACCGCAGTCTTCATCACACAAAAAGAGCGTCTTCCACTTGAGACGGACACCAACACAAAACGGAGCCTTTCGGTGGGTAGAAACACTGCAGCGACACCGACAGCTAAGAACTTAAGTACTAAACTTAGTCTAACTTAAGTATAAAATGGTAGATGTGGCACATCTGACTCTAAGCGGCAACAGGCCAACGAACGAATGCCACATTCCCTGAAACCGCCTTCTGTTCTGTCTTTTATACTAGGGTCCCTGCGGACACTCCTAGATCAGGCACCGGTCAAGCATGACTGTGCTTTATTATAAATACATGGTCTCTTTATTACCAGCAAGTATACTGTCACTATACCACATAATTCGTGGTTCCCAGGGTGATAATCAACCCCCTAGTCTTTCTTAGGCTCCCATAGTAAAGTCTACATTTTACACCCAAACTGCACATAAATCAACGTCTAACCCCCCAGTTATTTTTTTACAATTCCCATACTGGTGGTTCCTTTAAATATGTACGAAAGTCTCTGGCAATAGACAAGTATTCGGTAAGGTACAGGTAGCATCTTACAACAATGTTATGTTTTCAACCCTGTACTTTTCGTTGGTAATGAAAATATTCACAATTGAAACTAGAAGTTGGATAATTCATGAAAAATATTTATCACAAATGGTTTTACCCAAAGTTAAATAAACTTTTACCTAAATAAGTATTGTAAAGTTGAGCAATTAAGCAATCTTACTCTTAGTGTTAGTTCTGCAGGTAATCCTGCATTTTGCATATTTTATTCTTGTTTCTTTCAGAGTAAAGTAATAGCGTATTTAGTTATGGTTAGGTTGGAGTACTTGAGGCGATTAGTGACTGAGGATGGGAGAGAGTGAGATATGAGGACAAACGGTCGACAAAGATGGCTGTATGGTGAAGAGTGTGCGAAGGTGCTTTGGATGGTAGTATTACATTGAGATGTAGGTTACCGATAAGACTTTGAAGTGGATGCGCTCAAGCATTTTCAGCCAGTGGAGTAATATAAGGACGGGAGTGATATTGTGGTGCTTTTGTTTATACGGTGATGTTTGAGTGTCTGTATATGAATGCACACTCGTTCCTCTGAATTGACCTGCAATGAAATTATGTTGTCTAAAATCTCTAAACAGGGGTCGTCCATTAATTATGTCAACAAATAGGGGAGGGGTTTGGAAAAGTTTGACAGTTGTTGCCAGGGGGGGAGGGGGTTCGGTTCAAGTTGACGTCAACAAATTTTTTCCCCAATGCAATGAATCCCAAAAAAGTAGCGAAAGACTAAAAAAAGTTCACCTAAAACAATATCTAAAAAAGGTCATCTGAGTTCAAATCTCTAAAAAAGGTCATTGAGAAAACAATTCAGTCTGGCTATGCTGCTGGTAGGGGGGGTTCTGGGATTGTTGACATAATTTTTTTGGGGGTCCGTCAATGTTTGACAGTTGTTGACAAGGGGAGGGGTTCAAAAGGCCTAAAATTTGTTGACATAATTAATGGACAACCCCACATGTTAAATATTAGCGTTTTACTGTTATTTTTAGCAAGTATATGAAAATGACGAGCAATATTCTTCAGAGCTTCAAAATCTAGTTTTGGGACAAGGCTTTCATCTCAATAATATTACGGTGGATTTGTTTCACCTCAACTTTTGCTAAACAGTCAACTATTTAATCTTCACTAAGTATATCCTGAATAATAGCGTCAAGGTGTGCTACTATGCAACGGATGGATAGCTTCAGTATTTCGTCATGAAGTTTCTTCTGTGTGAATAATTTCTTATTTTACTCGAAAGGAACTACGAACTGATGCATGAAACATAAACTCTTCTTGTAAGCATCTGAAAAGGCGAACTTAAATGAAGTTATCGGTGATGTGTGAAACTGGACACTCCTGTTGTTGGAAAGGCTATAACAGCAACAATTACAGAAACTTTTTACACCTTTAGGCAATTGCTTTGAACCGCATACAACCACTCATCCTTGTCAAAAGACGTATACAGATTTCGACTTTGTCAGTCTGTATAGAACCATAGCTGTTTCCTAACACTGCACCATCACTGTTCTTGAATATAGCACAATGTTCTACTACAAGATGTAGACTTATATATCGGTCAGTAGGCCTACGAGATTTCTCTTTCACACTTACCAGCTTCTGATTCACCAGCCTTCTCAGCTTCACTGTCACATCGTCTTTATTTAGTTGTCGTAGTTCAAGTGTCTTCACCACATTCTTCACTATCATCAAATCGCTTTTGGCGCGAAAATCCACTTAAGTAAACTCATTTTACATGTTTATAAGTCTATCTAATCCAAAAGAAGCCGCAGCAAGACGTTGCAAGTTTATAGCATGCAGAGATATACGAAAATAGAACTGCGGCAGCGATATATGGGACATTGATACATATATACGGTATATATATGTATATATATATATTGATACGTATATAATATACGTATGTATGCTTGTATATATATATATATATATATATATTATATGTACCGGAAAGACGTTCTGTTGTTCGGAAGATGCTGGGGCTAACCGTTGACCCCGGGGATAAGGGCGAAGCCCATATAGGTCAAACCGTGGTCCACGGGCTAACACATGTTGGAAGTCTTTGGATGCACGCGAAAATCAAGATACATTGAGCCGCTGAAGGCTAATTGGGAGGGGGAGTTTAACTTGACCCGCCCAAGGCTGCTGCATGGACGGCATCCAGGCTGTGCATGGTGGTCAAATGTGGTCAAATTAGTGGCAGGGCAAGGACGGTGTTCAGCCTTGAAAATAAGTTCCTAAGCTCCGTCCATGACCGTCCATTCACACTTGAAGCCCCGAGTTTAGCGAAAAAATATATTACTATTATTGGGGGGGGGCTCAAAGCCTGGGCAGGCCTGGAGCCTCAATTATTGGGGGGCTCGAGCCTAGCGGCCTACAGGAGTTTACGCCTATGTTCATCCATAGAAATCGAAAGACAAATTGGATTCATAATTTCCCAATGAACACAAACAACGGATGGATGTGGAAGGAATGGAACATTTTTGTAGAGTTTTAGTGGAGGTTTAAAGGAAGCTGTCTCTGTCATTGTGCCTCCTTTAACATGTCTGTCTGTCTGTCTCTGTTTTTGTACAGGTTTGTTCGTCTGTTTGTCCGTACGTCTTCCTAGCCTACTAGCTTATATTCTCTGCACGAGCAGCGTCGATCTGACAACGTCAGGCTACACGTCGATCCGTCCACCTAGCCCACGACATTGTAGAACCAAGGCTGATGAGAACGGTGATCTCTGAAACGGGAGCATGCTTATCAAGAAGGCCGATGATTATTGTGTCGAAGGTATCTGCAAGGTATCTAAATCGCCGAGTTAGTGACTGCACATAGCTCTGACTTCAGAGTTCAGCGAGTAAGGCACCATGATCGAATTTCTGTCACTTCCATTTGGTGATGGTAATATAAGTTGGTGCTGGTCTATCATACTGATAGACGATGACAATAGCATATGGTCCGACAGCCAGACATCGGTGACCATCGGTGGCGCGATCACGTGGTCCAGAAGACCAACGAGTCACAGTGGCGTAGCCAGGAATTTATGATGGGGGGGGGTTTGGGATTGAGAAATTTTTTTGCATAGTTGACCTAACGGTTGCCGACCTATGCCAGCTCCGTCCCGAGTGAACAATTACACAGTATTTACAAAATGCACCCTGTTCCAAATCAGAGAATGCCAACCATTTCCACTGAGAAAACCAATGGTAGGCTATTTAAAACGTAAATTTATGTGGCCTGCCGTAAATTCATAACTGGAGCTTGGTATCCAGATATTGTTTAAAATATCGATTTTTCTGTGGTTTGGTATTTTCACATTGACATAATTTCCAATGTCGTTGGGATAGGTTGTTCGAATGTTTTGTAAAAGTGATAGATCAACTTCATCACGATGGCTCTCGGTTGATTCCATCATTTCCATAACCAATGGAAGTTGAGTTACTGGTACTGATCTTTCAGATACAATTCGATGTTGGTAACTCAGCTGGTAACTCAGCAGTCTCAGCTGCTGCAGCAGATGACACGGCTGTAGGTGTACAAACACGTTTGAATACCAAATAGTTCAAAGTACTATTACTCGGTCGTTTTTTAGACATGGCGTTAATGAAACTGTTTCGCTTTAAAGAGTATAATAACCTGTATATTTCTTAACTTAATAAATGTGAACAATTTTTCTGAAACCGCCGAAAAATTTATATTTTCGTAAAAATGTATAGGAGCATTTACTCGATCACGTGACAATGTTTACGTAAGTCAAAACAAATTTGAAAATGCCGTCGACTTGTGCGAAAGATTGTACGAACAGACATAGAAACGATGAAGAAATTTTATCGGTTTCCTCATGGACGAAAGCGAGAGGAGAGGCTGAGTAAATGGGTTACAGCAGTAAATCGCAAGGAATGGCTACCTGCATGGCGCCTTCATTCGGTCGCCATTCCTTGCGATTTACTGCTGTAACCCATTTACTCAGCTTCTCCTCTCGCTTTCGTCCAAGGGGAAACCGATAAAAATTTAATTTCCTCGTCGTTTCTAGGTCTGTTCGTACAATTTCACACAAGTCGACGGCATTTTAAGATTTGTTTTGACTTACGTAAACATTGTCACGTGATCCAGAGTAAATGCTCCTATGCTCTCATTTACTACCGAAACAACAAAGACGCTAAATATTAAATAATGACGTCATTCGCTCTAACCTTAAAGTACGGAGACAATGTATGGGACATCAGAAAATAACGGAAATAAAATTTAATTATTACAGAAAATAAATTTAAATAATACAAAGGGAATAAAGTAATAAAGAGAATAAAATAAGAAAAACAATTGTTACTAACAGTTGCTTTGTGTTTTCTTATTTAAATTTTTTTCCCTAAGCCAATGGGGGGGGGTTAACCCCCAAACCTTGTCTACGCCACTGACGAGTCATTTTGTTGGAGTCTGAACGCGCTGTCTGAAACCGTAGGTCGACAAGATCTATCATATTTGATTACTTCATGAGACCAGCGCTCGCTCGAGATGAAGATTTATGTCTCCGGTGACGGTGCTTGATAGAGACATATTAGCAAGACCTGCCAGAAGTGAGGATAACTTATCAAAAAATAAAGGGGTATTTGGTTGTGACTCGGGTCGGTTAAGACGACGAGTACATGAATGCTGCCTCCTGACGTCGTCCGACAACACAGGTGCTCAAACAATGTTGCCTTCTGCCTAAGGTCGATCTTAGATAAAGCGACACACGGTAATCCCGTAGTTTAGGTTGGTAAATTATTTCAATATCTTCAATACCGAACTTCATGTTCGTAAGTAAGCAATCTACCTATGTCCATGATAACTATCGTCAATCCCGCTTCCATTTCATCGAAAATTTGTTTTAATCAGTCCAGCTTCCATTTCATGAAAAAAATTAGCCAACTTCTATTTAACCCAAAAAATATTTTTCATCAATGAAACTTTTATTTAAGCAAAGAACTATTCTCATGGGTCCAGCTTCTACTTACGGAAACAATTATTTTAATCATTCCAGCTTCTATTGCTTCAAAAACATAGTTTCATCAATCCAGCTTCTATTTACGGTAAAATTATTTCGATCAATCCAACTTCTATTTAAAGACAGAAATAGTTTCATCAATCCCACTTCGAGTTAGTGAAACAATTTTTTTCCTTAATCCAGCTTCCATTTCAATTTGACGATATAAAATAATTTACCAACCTAAACTACGGGATTACCAAAGCGACACCATGCGTGATGACGATGGCAATGCCGTCATGGTTAACAAAGTTAACCTTCCTCTGGTGCCGTATCGTCGATCGGTCTGGCAGCTTCCAACAGGTTTAGTCCCAGTCCACGGAGACTCTTGATGGTCGTGCAGTCAGAGTCCTCGTGCTAGGTTTCGGCCAGCGCAAGCACATAACAGCTTCTACTCATCCATAAGCACTCTGACGTCATCGATAAAAAATCCTTGCTTAAATAGAAGTTGGATTGTAGACCTTGTTGAAATGAGCTTAAATAGAAGTTGGATTTATGAAAAAAATCCTTGCTTAAGTAGAAGTTCAATTCAATTCACAAGCTTTATTGATCACCAACCAAAAATACAAGTTTATGTACATTTGTTGCAGTAGTTCATGGTGTCAAAGGGTAAACCCAAAAGGAACAATATCGTTCCGCTGGCAGGGACGCCCCTTCTCATTACTATTTTTATGTATAGTAACACAGACCAGCAAAGCATGAATCAAAACCAGTAGAAAATGTGCATGGGTGCAGAAATGAACAAGGTGGTGCTTGTGCAGTAGTGCATGCAGACCAATGAATTATACATATCAACCAATCATCATAATTATGTTATACACACAGTGATTCAATCAAGTACCGTTTTAACTGTTTTAAAATGGTGTACAGTAGGCAGGGAAGTTAGCTCAGTAGGCAAGGAGTTCCACAGAGTAGGCCCACGAACCAAAACAGTTGGATTGATGTAAAGAATTCTTGTTTAAATAGAAGTTGGATTCGCGAATAGAATTCTTGCTTAAATAGAAGTCGGACAGATGGAAGGAATTCTTGCTTAAATGGAAGTTTGATTGATAAAGCCAATGTCGAGAAGCGATTTTTGTCGTGAACCTATCGTCAGTGAACTAATTTTGTCATGGAACAGTCAGAACGGAATACTTTACTGTGTTCAGGGACACTAGCATAAGATTTCATGTTGATCTTCAGCAAATATTCATTGTTTTACAGTGATGCAATGAAAAAGGACAAGTAGTTTTACACCTTAGACACGAAGCACGAATAGGGAGCACCTCGTGAATCGCTACACCAGAATGGTTGATGCCCAACTATTTGGTAATTAAAATGATAATCATTAACAATTTGTCTGTATGTATACTGGAACTGCAACAGCACATCTTATTAATATAAAATCACAATTAAGTGTCCCAGTCTTTCCTCAATCGTTAGCTATATGTGTTGAGAATTACAAATTAGCAAAAGCCAGCAACTAAGTCGTCAGCTGGAGAAAAGCGATGGCTAGAACAATGCTCTAGAAATTCCTTCTCAATTTCAAGCATTTCACCACATATACCACACCCAAACGATTTTTTCACGAACGGTTTCACATCCTCAGGTGATTTGATTGTGTTAATGCAAAGATATTCTCCGAGACTAACTTTCGTAACAGGACTTGTGTTTTCATTAGAATTAGGATGCACATTCCTTGATAAACGTTCATTTGGCTTATCAGTAACGCCTGTACTACTTAATGTTATGAATCGAACAGATAGGTTAGCAAGTGATTCACTTTTCATTTCAAGATCCTGTGGCTGTGTTCCAGCATGGAGTTTACGCTGCTTTGTTGAAGAACTGTTCTTGGCATAAGATTTCTTGTCTGGGTGTTGCTTCTCATTCATGTGAGATCTTCTGTGACTCTTTAGACTTCCAAGTTGTCGGAATCCTTTATTACAAACGTCACATATATACGGTTTTTCTCCTGTATGAGTTCTTATATGACTCTCTAGAGACTTGACTACTGCAAATGATTTCTGACATAAATGGCACTTGTATGGTTTCTCTCCAGTATGGGTTCTCATGTGTGTTTTCAGGTTACTGCCTTTGACAAATGATTTCTGACATAACTGGCATTTGTATGGTTTCTCTCCAGTATGGGTTCTCATGTGTGTTTTAAAAGAACCACTGCGAGTAAATGATTTCTGACATAACTGACACTTGTATGGTTTCTCTCCAGTATGGGTTCTCATGTGTATGTTCAGATGACTACCTTGAGTAAATGATTTCTGACATAACAGACATTTGTACGGTTTTTCTCCTGTATGAGTTCTTATGTGCATTCTCAGATGACCATCATCAGTAAATGATTTCTGACATAAATGGCATGTGCACTTGTATGGTTTCTCTCCAGTATGGGTTCTCATGTGCGTTTTCAGATGACCACCTTCAGTAAATGATTTCTGGCATAAGTGGCACCTGTATGGTTTCTCTCCAGTATGGGTTCTCATGTGCGTTTTCAGATGACCACCTTCAGTAAATGATTTCTGGCATAAATGGCACTTGTATGGTTTCTCTCCAGTATGGGTTCTCATGTGTGGTTTAAGAGAACAACCAAGAGTAAATGATTTCTGACATATATGACACTTGTATGGTTTCTCTCCAGTATGGGTTCTCATGTGTGTTTTCAGATAACCACTCTCAGTAAATGATTTCTGACACAAATGGCACTTATGCGGTTTTTCACCAGTATGGGTTCTCATGTGTCTTTTCAGGTTACTGCCTCTGACAAATGATTTCTGACATAAATGGCACTTGTATGGTTTCTCTCCAGTATGGGTTTTCATATGCACCATCAACCTACCTAATTTGGTAAATGATTTCCCACATGACTGACATTTGCACTGACATTGTTCTTGTGTATGTTTTCTCACAGGAGCTGTCAGAATTTCACCTTGAGCACATGATTTCTGAAGTAATTGATGTTTCTGTGGTTTTTCGGCAGAATTATCTTTTATGGGCTTTTGTAAATCACCAGAATGCGCAAATAATTCTTCATATATTTTGGATTTGCGTGGCGTTTCTTCAGTATGAGTAGAATCCATTTTAAATCATATGCATCTATAGATATTCTCTGCTTTGTTTTATTCGCGTGTTTCATTTGTCAATAACAGTTCTTTTTTTAAAAAGGAACAAAATTAGTCACACAGAAAAAAATCTTTCATGATAAATATTGAAGCAATCCAATGTCTGCAGTTTCTGTAGAATAACTCTTGCGCTATTAATCAGTAGCGATGTAAACTGATGAAGAAATAATCAACGACAATAAAGCCGCAGATAAATATATCCACTCAACTGCTTTTGATGAAGATTAATGAGATGATATTGGCATCTCATATAACTGCATTCAGAAGTCTTCAAGCATTTGTTTAAGCACCTATTAAAATGAAGAAAGGCAATTATAGCTGAGTAATAGTTTGCTTTAAGACATAAAAGAATTATTTAATTATGTTCACAACTGAAGGATAATTGCTGTTACATTAATGTCAGAATGATTTCCATCCACAGCTGAATGAATAGTTGGTGCAGTGCATGTGCTCCATGTATAAACTCCGTCTGGCTCCTCTCCAATCGGTACTTAATGCAGCTGCTCGCTTGATCGCTTGCCTTCCTCGTTTTCCCATATTTCGACTGTTATGACTGAACACCTTCATTGGCTTCCCTTAACTGCTCAGATTCAGTTCAAAATTCTCTTTCTTACATGTAAAACGTTTCTGGATCGAGGTAACCGCTACCTCTGTGACCTTATCTCAGCTACATCTGGACGTCCTTTCCGCTCGTTAGACCACCATGACCTTCTAGCACCTCTGTCTCAGACTGTCACAGCACAGCATCGTGCCTATGCCGCTGTTGGCCCTTTGCTGTGGAATGACCTTCCGGTTATAACTCGTGCTCTGATCTCATCTGAGGACACTACTGTTTCTCCTCGTTCTCTTAAGACTTTTCTTGTTTCGAGGGGACCATCGCACTGGAAGTGCCTCTGATTAGGTTGTACTGTGAGAGGCGCTTTATAAGTCCGTATATTATAGGGTAAAGTCGTAGTTTACGTTGCTAAATTATTTGATATTGTCACCTTGAAATGGAAGCTGGATTTATGAAGGAAATCGTTTCCCTAAATGGAAGTGGGATTGATGAAAACATTCCTGTGTTCAAAATTGAAGTTGGATTGATCGAAATAATTTTTACCGTAAATAGAAGCTGGATGGATGAAATTAAGTTTTCGATTCAGTAGAAGCTGGATTGATGAAAATAATTGTTTACGTAATTAGAAGCTGGATCCATGAGAATATATCTTTGCTTAAATAAAAGTTCCATTGATGAAAAATATTTATTTCGTCAAATAGAAGTAGGATTGATAAAAGTAATTTTTTCCAATGAAATGGAAGTTGGATTGATGAAAAAATTTCTGTATGAAATGGAAGCTGGATTGATGATAGTTAAGATGCACGCAGGTAGACTGCTTACTTACCAACGTCAAGTACGGCATTGAAGACATTAGAATAATTTAGCAACGTAAACTACGACTTTACCTATTATAGAATAGAACTGACTAGCAGGCAAACTTTCAGTATTCAATTGCTACTTTTTTCTTAGATGGTTGCCTTGCTGAAATCCCACCATCCAGATTATAAGTGATCGATTCATAACATGAAAATGCATCTAACGACACCTACTGACTTCACTGTCTGAAGGACTTTTGGTAAAACCTTAGTCTACGTTGCTATATTTCAGTCAGGCAATTTGTATTTCATTAAAACAATAACTTCTTCATCCATCATCTATAATATTGTGAACGACTTCCTTTAAAACTGTAGCTTTTACATTTGCAAATTATTTCAAATGGTCAAATTAAAAAACTTAAAATGGAAGCTGGATTGATAAAAATAATTGTTTGCCTACATGGAAGGTCGATTGGTGAAACTAATTCCTTCTAAAATAGAAGCTGGACTGTTGGAAATAATTGCTTCCATAAATGAAAGCGGGATTGATAAAACTAAGTCTTTGTCTAAATAGAAGCTCGAGTAATTAAAATAATTGCATCCGAAAATACAATTTGGATTGAAGAGAATAATCCTTTGGTTTAATATAAGTTGGAGTGATGAAAAATAAATTTTTACTTAATTAGAAATTGGATTGATGAAAAGTAATTTTTTTCTGAATTAGATGTTGGATTTGTTGCCTAAATTTATGTAAGCTGGATTGATGACAGTTATCGTGGACATCTACTTACCAACATACAGCCCAGTCTAGGAGCTTTGCTACTGTTGGTCCCAATAGCTGGAAACAGTTACCTCCGTCCTTTTTCTATTTATTTTGACCAGTTCCGCAAGCGCCTGAAAACGGTTCCGTGACAACTCGTCTACAGACTTTTCGTCTACGACACTTCGTCTACAGACACTTCATCTACCGACATTTCGTCTACAAGTGTATCTTTATCCATTACGGCTAATCAACAGCCGCCTCTTTCTTATAGTTTCGCTAAAACGTGCTAAATATTCTCAGGAATCCAGCTTCTACTTACTGAAAAGATTATTTTCATCAATCCAACTTCTATTGAAAGGTAACTTAATTTCATCCATGCATCTAGCTAGGCATCCAGAGCTCTTCTATTTACGGTAAAAATTATTTCGATCAATCCAGCTTCTATTTCAACACAGGAATGTTTTCATCAATCCCACTTACATTTAGGGAAACAGTTTTTCAGCAATCCAGCTTCCATTTTAAAGTGACAACATGAAATAACTTTGTAGACGAAATGTCGGTAGGCGAAATATGGGCAAAACTGGGAACGGCGGTCCCAAATTATGAAATGAAAGAAATCAACAGAGGCCGCTTTCTTGTAGTTTCGCTAAAACGTGCTATATATTCTCAGGAATCCAGCTTCTAATTACTGAAAACATTATTTTCATCCAGCTTCTATTGAATGGAAACTTAGTTTCATCCATGTAACCAGCTTGGTATCCAGCTTCTATTTACGGGAAAAATTATTTCCATCAATCCAGCTTCTATTTCAACACAGGAATGTTTTCATCAATCCCACTTCCATTTATGGAAACAGTTCTTTTCATCAATCCAGCTTCCATTTACGGAAACAGTTCTTTTCATCAATCCAGCTTCCATTTATGGAAACAGTTCTTTCATCAATCCAGCTTCCATTTTAGTGACAATATCAAATAACTTTGTAGACTTCTTTCATTTCATAATTTGGGACGTCTGTGACGAAAATGCATATTTCATAATTTGGGACTGACGTTCCCAGTTTTGCCGAAATATGTGTAAACGAAGTGTCGTAGACGAATGGTAAACGTGTATTTTAGCGTCCTTAATTATATTTTGACTTATAACGTATTCCCAGATTAATTTAAACCTTTACGCTTATATTTGTCATATTCGGAATACATTTGTGCTAAAAGAAACAAAAACAACCGAATAAAACTTATTTAAGAAAAGAAAATAAAAACGAATTGAGCCGTTAAGCGACCATTCGACGACAACCGGAAGTCAAGCGGCTATGGTACATTAACCACAGCTATTAATAGCTACACGTCACCTAACACAAATAATGCTGAACATTTCGTTAAGTTGACGTGTTAAGCCTATGAGATACATAAGAACTACGTTAATAGGAACCTTTGGTACAGGTCGCTCACTCGTACGCTTCACTAATTACCGTCTACGAGTCACTGACACTACCCACACGATTGATTTGCACGTAGGTGTTTTATGCTCTCAGTTTGCATTGAAATGGACATACTTGTGCATTTGCAAATGGTGTAATAAAGAATATACTTACTTACTTACCTTTCTTCTGCAATATATAAAAGTCCTGATCGTGGCATTTTTACCAGGGTTACTGCCACGATAATTTTAATCCTTACAAATCCTTCCTATCACTCATTTCCTGCAAACACTCTTTACCCAGTGTTCACGCTTCACACAATTATTGTGAAGCCTAAATGCATTGGACAAACTGCATTGCATGACATGCCATTATTTGACCCTTAATATAAAATGCTTATTCTATAAGTATGCGAAAGCACTTTCAAGGGTGTAAAGAGCCACTTTGATGCTAACTAAAACGGCAATCATCAATCACCAACAATCAATATCCTCACAGTGGTAATTCTTCAAACTTACCATTAGTCTCAAGCCAAAATCCATTGGAACAAATGCATTGCAAGAAATGCTGTTATTTGACCATTGAAATAAAACACTTTTCCTGTAAGTACGTGAAAACCCCTTTCTAGGGCCTAAAGAGGACCCTCATTGCTATCCAAAACGCCAATCACCTATCTTTTCCAATCACCATTGTTTAAGTGGTAGCCTTCAAGAATACCACTATTGCCAATGCCAAATGCATTGCAAGTATACTGTTACTTGACCCTTGATATAAAATACTTAGCCCCTAAGTATGTGAAAGCCATATCTAGGGCCTAAAGACCACCCTTATTGCTATAGAAATCGCCAATAACCCATCTCTTTCAATCACTAAATTGTCTAAGTGCTATCCCTTCAAGAATGCCACTATTACCAATGCAAAATCCAAATGTTGTAAAACTGCATTGCAAGACAAACTGTTATTCAACACTTAGCCCCTAAGTATGTGAAAGCCCTATCTATGGCCTAAAGAGTATCTTTAGTGCTAAGCAAAACCACAATTGAAAGGGTCAAGTAACAGTCTATTTTGATATGCTTTTCTAGTGTATTTTGGCTTGAAAATAGTGTTTCACTTGAAGGATGAGCACTTAGACTAGAGTGATTGAAATGGGTGGATGATTGTGGTTTTGGTTAGCAAAGAGGTTTCTCTTTAGGCCCTAGAGAATGCTTTAACATACTTAGACGATAAGTGCTTAACTGGAAGGGTCCAGTAACAGCATTATTGGCAATGGATTTCTACAGTGTATTTTGCCTTGACAATAATGTTTCAGTTGAAGTGTGAGCACCTAGAGTAGGGCGATTGAAAAACCCGGGTGATTGTGGTTTTGGTAAGTACCAAGGGTGCTCTTCAGGCCCTATAAAAGGCTTTCACATACCCAGACGATGAGTATTTAATAGGAATGATCCAGTAACAGCACTATTTGCAATGGTTTCTACAGTGTATTTTGGCTTGGCAATAATGTTTCAGTTGAAGTGTTAGCACTTAGAGAACAGTGATTGAAGAAGGTGGGTGATTGTCGTTTTGATTAGCACTAAAGACACTCTTTAGGCCATAGATAGGGCTTTCACATACCTAGACGATAAGTATCTAATTGGAAGGATCCAGTAACACCTTTATTTGCAATGGATTTCTACAGTGTATTTTGCCTTGATAATAAATTTCTCAGGTGAAGGGTCAGTACTTAGAGAAGAGTGATTGAAAAGGGTTGGTGATTGTGGTTTTCATTAGCACTAAAGGTACTCTTTAGGCTATAGAGAGGGCTTTCACATACTTATTGGCCAAGTATTTAATTTCTAGGGTTTAATATCAGTTCGTCTTGCAATGCATTTGTACAACGGATTTTGCATTAGCAATACTGGTATTCTTGAAGGCAACCACTTAGACAACAGTGATTGACAGAGATGGTTCATTGGCCTTTTTGGATAGCACTGAGGCTGCACTTTGGGTCCTTGAAAGAGTTTTCACATACTTAGACGATGAGTATTTTATTTCAAGGGCAAAATTACAGTATTCCTCTTTGGAATTTGTGCAGTTAATTATGCCTTAACAATGATGGTACATGTAATTTTGAATGGTTACCACTGACAGAAGAGTGATTGTTATAGGAGTGATTGGCACTTTTGATAACCCTAGCAACTCTCAATAGGGCTTTCATGTACCTAGAGCCTAAGTATTTTATTTAAAGGTCAAATTTCAGCATTTCCTCTTTGAAATTTATGTATTGCATTTCAAATGGCTTTATAATGATGATAGAACTGAAGGGCTACCACTGAGTGAAGAGTGATTGTAAAATATGATTGATTGTCATTTGGGATAGCCTTAGGGGTGCTTGATAGGTCATAGAAAGGGCTAGGGTTAGGGTTAGCGGATAAGTAGTTTAGTGGGAAGGCCAAACTGCAGCCCAAATCGTAGTATGTTTTGAACGGCTAGCCGTGAGAGAAGAATAATTGCAAGAGTTGAGTGATTGGCGTTTTAGATAATCTTAGGAGTGCCTAACAGACCCTTCCAAGAAAGAGATTTCACAAATGCAGTGGTCAGCTTTTTAGATGACGAGCCAAATTGCAGCTTTTCCTACTATCCAGTGCTAAGGAATTTGAGGAATTTCAAGGGCTAGTGCGGAGATGCAGCGTGAAAGGGCTTAATTAATTAATTAATTAATAGCTGCATTATTCAGGCATTTCGTTTTCGAGAAATTTTCATATGCTGCAAGGAAACGATTCGGATCTCGAATTGCTCCGTGTGGACCTTGAACATGAATATTATTAACCACTTGACGCACGCTGACTTCCGGAATGGGTTGCAGTTCAATAATAGTTTCCAGCGGACATTTATGAGAAATGGTGTATATTTAAAACAATTTTTCGATCGATTTACTTCTTTTTAACCAATTATAACTATAATAATGCATTAATTGGGCAATGGCACGTTATTTGAAATAATTTGCGGAGCTTTTTGTTTCACAAAAAGTGGGGAAATAATTTAGGACGCTAAAATACACGTTTACCCAAAGCACAATCATGTTAAGAACGCTTTCATTGACTTAGCCGTCATTAGTTAAATGTGCTTTTACATTAAATTACACGCACAGAGTAACAGCAAAGATGTTAGAGTCGTAGACTACGACTCTAACATCTTTAGTAACAGGCTCTAACCAGGTTTGACACTAAAGTCGAATTTCTCCTAAATCCGGTTTAAATTGTGACTGTCACCAGCATACAATGGCGACGATTGAATTATTTCGCTACAATGAGCAGTAAGCTGAACTTTTAGAGAGTATATCCTGTCATCTAGCGAATACATTTTAACGCGCCATATCAAAAGGGATTTTTAGGCTTATAAATAATATTATAAATGACCAGGTAAAGTCGTAGTTTACGTTGCTAAATTATTTGATACTGTCACTCTAAAATGGAAGTTGGATTGATGAAAATAATTGTTTCCGTAATTAGAAGCTGGATCCATGAGAACATATCTTTGCTTAAATAAAAGTTTCATTGATGAAAAATATTTCTTTCGTCAAATAGAAGTCGGATTGCTAAAAGTAATTTTTTCCAATTAAATGGAAGTTGGATTGATGAAAAATTTCTGGATGAAATGGAAGCTGGATTGATGATAGTTAACATGCACATAGGTAGACTGCTTACTTACCAACGTCAAGTACGGCATTGAAGACATTACAATAATTTAGCAACGTAAACTACGACTTTACCAATTACCATTATCAGTAATATTTCTAAAATTGCTATTTATGCCATTCATATAAAAACTCGAGACTATTTGAGAGATGGCTCATCATAGCGCATTAGTTTAATATGCAATACTTATACACGGAACAAACGAACCGTGATATCGATTATCTAATTTGCGCATCAGTGTTAAGGAAATGCGTCTAACGACATCTAGTGGTCTGATGTTCGTCCGAAAGACTTTCCAGGCATCGTTTAGCCTAAGGGGGAATTAAACATTAAGATCAAACCACAATTATAATTATTAGCAACTCTCTCGTTAACTTTTAATTAAATATATCTGTCCACTAAATTACTTGCACAAAGTTATAGACTCGGACCTGGTTTCCGCATTGAAGTCGAATTTCTCCAAAACAGGTTTCAAATATCATCAGCATTAAATGGTGACGATTAACCCTAGGGCTACCAAGCTTTTTTGTAACACTGACTACCAAGGGGGGGTGGTTACCCCCCCCTGATTTCGTGTTTGGTTTCACATATCATAACTTGTAATACACCAATGGATTCAGCATTCAATTCTGTACAAAATGGTATAATTATTTAGTTGTACATTATGTGAATGCACTTCGAAATTACATCATTTTTAACAAAGGAACCGATAATTAGCGATATTTTATATTATTGCGTTCAGTTTGTACTTGTTGGATAAACAAATATAAGATTATGTGTGTTTTGAAACTGATCTATGCATCCAAGATACACAAATACATACCTACACATGTTTATATACGTATAAATATGCATCCATACATATATATTCATACATATATATATCGGTTTTACATTGTGAAGCTGTATTCAGCCATTTTCACACAGATTACGCGTATTATTATTTATTTTGAACAATTCCAGTCATCAAAAAATAAATTAATCAGTATGAAAAAATAGCACTAGATGTACTCTATGCAACGGCATAATTTATTTCTCTTCAAAAATAAATTATGAATACGTTATAATCGAAAAAACATGAAAAATGTGTGAAAGTGTAACCTATTTTCATACATTTTAATTTATTTTGAGCACTTCCGGTTGTCTCAGGTCAACTCAGTGACCATA
The DNA here is from genome assembly GCA_020284085.1 of Aporrectodea caliginosa. NCBI lineage: Eukaryota > Metazoa > Annelida > Clitellata > Crassiclitellata > Lumbricidae > Aporrectodea > Aporrectodea caliginosa. The sequence goes on along the minus strand of JACEVL010000261.1, from coordinate 17,988 downwards.
GAAATGTAGCCCACATTCCCTCTATAGAATGGTATAATTTGTTTCTCTTAATATTAAATGATGGATAAGATATAGCCGAAAATCTAGGTGGGGGTGGTATCCACCCCCCCCCTGGTACCTCGGGTATGTTGGGTATAACTTTTGAACGGTGTGAGATATCATCTCACAGTTTACCTCAAAACGTGTGTAAATGAACCCCCTACAGCCACCTAAAAGGTCATTTTTTTATTCCATACGGAAAAAGTTTGAGATGAAAAAACCTAGGGGGGTGGCAACCACCCCCCCCTTGGTAGCCCGAGGGTTAAAGTGTTTCGCTACTGTACCAGTGAGAAGTAAGCTGACGTTTTTGAAAGTATATCCTGTCATCTAGCGAATACATTTTACGCACTGCAGCAAAAGATATCGAAGCTTATATAAATTAACATTAACAGTCATAATTTATAAAATGTCTACGTATCTGTCTGTCTGTCTGTCTCTGTATGTATGTCTGTCTGTCTGCCTGTCTGTCTGTCTGTCTGTCTCCCTCTCTCACTGGTCTCTCCGTTCTGTTTGGGAACCGGAATCTGATCTCCACTGTACATCGCTCGCTGAACAACTCCTCTGATACGACGCAGCGCTCAGTTTCATATAACTATTTATATTTTACGATTACGATTATCCAGAAGTGCACATTATTTTACAATATTTACGATGTCTTATAGGCAATGAAGAAGCTACAGCAATTAGGTCTGAGTTTCTGTAAGATTACAGCTGATGTCTCGTGTTCAGGCAATCAGTGCCAAAGTCCGTGATGATGAGCGTCAAGTGGTTGACCTCTACTCGCAGAAGCATAGAGCGCAGGCACATAGCCTAATAGCACGGCGCAGTTCAACCGCGTCGAGAACGAAGCTCAGAAGAGGAAGCAACTGGCAGACAAATTGGCCGAAGATTCCAAAGTCATCAACAGGTCATCGATCATTATCTGAAGATCGGGGATTTGCCGATAACCAAGTTGCTAAGGGCACTCAGTCAAAACAGAATCGATAGACAAATAAGGCTCGGCCTGGCACTGAGACATGGGACTAGTAGCAAAACTTGTTAAGCTCTTAATTTTTGCCATCAGAGCCTTTCAAGTCGCCTTCGCCCTGCAATGGGACTTATTCAAGGCAATATGACGCTGGGAATCTCTCAAACTCGAAGTATTGTAGACATTCCGGTTAATCTTGGTATTGCGCAGATTTCTTTATATCTTGCATGGTTTGTGGATTGGAATACAGCATAACAAAGGTTTTATCTTTTCAGACGACGTGTAATCTGTGGAAGAAACACCGCAATTGAACATGGAAAGCTTAACATCCCATCCAGTAGCGTAGCCAAAGGGAGCAGAGGGAGCGGCCGCTCCACCTGAGACCATTTTTGGCAAAATGTGGGGTCTTTTCGAAATTTATTTATGGCCCAAAAACATAACGGTATCGATGGTATGCAAGTCAAACGGCCCTTAAGAGTGGCGTACCGATCTGTTTTCGCACTTGCAAATTTTCTTATAGGTCTACGTTTAACTGCACTTCCCCTAGTAGGCCTATTGCTGTTCTGTCTGTTGACGTAGGCCTCTGTAAGTATTGACGGATCGAAGGTGTATAGAGACAGACAGCACTGATTCGAGTGAGCGAAGTGTATCTATCCCTCAGGATGCAGGCTAAAAATTGTAAAGTCCATCAGAGTCATACTAAAGGCATGCACAGTCAATGAGTCATCCGCTATTTATACCTTCCCTAGTGCATTCAGCTGTTAAACCCAGATGCATACATGTACGGGATACGGAAATACAGGGAGGAAACCTTAAACAGGTAAATATGTTTCAATAACTTTCTTAGCAGTGATGTTAAACCAAATCATTATACACAGATCTTAACGCGCTATAGCAGCCTCGTGTGTTTGAAGCATGTTTAGAACCAGTTTGGCTTTAACGCTTTATTCTACTTTAAAATGTAATGTAATGTAAATCTAGCTAGTTGACTATTCAGCTGACTAAGGCGCGCTTGTAACGGCATGGCTGCGTTACGGCGCCATATAAATTGCCAGTAGTATAATTATTTGTGTAAATATTTGAAAATTTCTCAGCACTCACAAAAACCACGTCATAGGAGACCAGCTCAGCACTGGCGCTATATCAAATCAAGTCCGCAATAGACAAACTCCTCTGTTCGTTCCGGTTCCAGTTCAAAATCCGGGGAGGTCAAGCTGAGGTAAAACTGCGACTATACTAGAATAGCTTAAACGCATAGTTTCCAATGTGAACGGAGTCTTGTATGAAAAAGAATTATAACCGTAACTCCCTTTTTAATAACAGAGAATCATGATAAATGGAATTTTCCTGGTTTCAAGACAGTCCACGTTCCGGCAATAGAACACCGCATGTTTGAATCCATAGTAAACAGTTTTCTAACGAAAATTATAGAAGGCAGTATCTGCTACAGACGTTAGCTTTGACTTGCTCAACTATGTTCGATGCCACAGAGCAATATTTGCAAATGTACTCACGGACGATGTCCTAGGCAAAAGCTTTGAAAGATACAGTATATGTCTAAGGATGGAGAATGAGGCGAGGGTTGTTGTTTGTACTGTTATGTTATAGTATACTATACAATTAGTATTACTAATTTACTGTACATGCTTTTGCCACTTTTTGGGTGTATCCCTGTATCTATTTAAATACGAAGATAAATACGTATAATCGAAATGAATGCAATTAATTGAAATTATTTATCAGGTTATTTGGGCCTTTTTCATGTGCTCGCTCCCCCTGGTGTTAAAACTAGGCTACGCCACTGATCCCATCCTCCCAGTTTTCCTATCAACAGCGGTGATACTGTCTGAGACAGTAGGCTACTATCGTCGAAACCATTCCACGGGTTCAGAATTCTTGCAGAGAAGAAGCCTTTTCACGTAACAGGGTTTGTCGGACGATCCTCTTGGTATTAGGTACATTTATGCATGAGATAACCCTCTGTATGAAGTAGACCTACTTTACATCATAAACCATCTGGTACGGAAATATATATAGGCATAGGCAGCGTAGATATTCACTTAACGTATTGACAAAGAAAACCAACACAAGGAGGAATCATCATCACAGCGCAGAGGGAACAACCTAAACATTCTGAGGGCTTTCTACATAAATGCAAGAAGCGTAGTGAATATAGACAAAATGACCGAACTAGAACTATATGTGGATAAAGAAAAACCAGACATCATTGGCATAACATAATCCTGGGCTAAAGAATCAATACAGGACAGTGAATTAGAACTGGAGGGATATGCGATGTTTAGGAAAGACAGGGATAATAGGGCAGAAAAAGACATGGGGGAGGCGTGCTGTTGTACATAACGGATAGCCTAACTGCACTGGAAAGAAGCTACCTGAGGGATGGTAGATTCAAGGAGAGTGTGTGGTGTGAAATAAGAAATAAAGCAGAGACACTGCTAGTCGGAGTGTGCTATAGAGTCCCAGATTCTTCCGAAGAGAGCGACAGTGGACTGCAGGAGTTGATTGAGAAGGCTAAAAAAAATGTCTTGTATTAATTATAATGGGCGACTTTAATTATCATATAAGCTCTTAGACTGAAACAAAAGAGAAGGAAAGAACAAAGCGGATGAACTATTCTTAGAATGCGCATGGATGAACATTTCCTCGCGCAACACGTGACAGAGCCAACAAGAGGGAATAACACACCAGAGTCAACGGGGAGTACGGAAAAGAAATTGAGGCATACCAGAAGCGGTATAATTATAAACTTAGTAAAGATAAAATTGTGGAATATAGCGAAAGTTGGGGTAAAACAAATCCAATGTAACATGGTTAAGATGAAACCTTGTCTCACTAGATGTTGATGCTCTGAAAAAAGTTGGTCGTCATTTTCACATACTTGCTGAAAATAACAGAAAAACGTCAATATTTAACATGTTTACAGAACATAATTTCATTGCAGCTAAACACAGTGGAAAGACAGTTCATTCATATATATCCTACTCAAGCATCACCATATACACCAAAGCATCACAGTATCACTCCCGTTCTTAAATGATTTCACTGAGCGCATCCACTTCAAAGTGTTATGGTTAACCTACAACTCAATGCAATACTACCATCCAAAGTACCTTCGCACAATCTTCACCATCCAGCCATCCCGGTCGTCCTCATATCTCATTCTCTCCCGTTCCCAGCTACTCTCCTCCTCAAGTTCTTCAACCGATCCATATCCCACACTTCACCTCAACTCCGAAACAAAAACCTTTTGAATCCCCGAAATTCTCAGTTCCTCCAACAAAACTGCCACTCACTCACCGTCACCTGCCTCAGGCTCTACTCATCATGCCACAGTCTTTCCAAATTGAAGTTCCACCTCTTCCAGAAATCTTACCCTGATCTATCCGATACTCTGTATTCCAAGCTTTCTCGTCCCTAACGAAACCCGCCATAACAGTTGATCTGTCTGTCTCTGGTCTGTCTGGCAACCGGACTCTGGACAACATCTGTGATAAGACGCAGCGTTCGTGAATAAGCTGGTGCTCTGCGCTTAGCTTTAAGAAACTTGTGTAGCTTACGATTGCGATAACTACGATTCGTAATTGAGTGACTAGTTAATAATAATGGCAAGGCACATTTCCAGAAATTCTTTCAGTAATTTTCTACTAAAAATTGTCTCAAGTGCTTAAACCCTTAATGTTACAGATCTGTCACAAAACATAATTCCCTAACGCCTGTACCTAGAAATACACAATTCCATGAATTGACAAACGACATCAAGCCAATTTTAAAATCAGTCTCTATCTCAAATCTTCACAGCCGCTTTCAAGTATGAAAGCTGAAAGTTGGAAATTTTGTAACATGCTATAAATCTTTCGTCTATCCGAAGATCTGACTTAACACTGACATCTGAAATATGCACAAAGCACTTTAGAGATAAAAAAACAATGTACCGTTATAATTGTAATCTACTGCCTCTTATATACCAAGACTTTTTCGACCTAACTTGGGCATCCGTCACCATCCATCCAGAAACCCCAGATCCTTCCTTATTCCATTTGCCCGTACTAACACAAGACTCTCTTCCATTAAATGTAGGGCTACCAAGCTTTTTGTGCGACATCGGCTACCAAGGGGGTGGTTGAGACCACCCTGAATTTCGTGTTTGGTTTCACATATCATAACTTGTAAAACAGCAGTGGATTCAGCATTCATTTATGCACGGAATGGTATATTTAGTTGTACATTATGTGAATGCACCACGAAATTACATCACTTTTAACAACGGAACCCATTAATTAGCAATATTGTATATTATTGCGTACATTTTGTACTTTTTGGATAAACAAATATAAGATTATGTATGTTTTGAAACTGATCTATGTATCCAAGATACACATACATCCCTACATATGTTTATATACGTATAAATATACATCCATACATATATATCCATACATATATATCGGTTTACGTTGTGATGCTGTATTCAGCCGTTTTCACACAGATTACGCATATTATTATTTATTTTGATCACTTTTGGTTTTCAAAAGACAACCATGCAAGTATGAAAATGAAGCCCTACATTCCCTCTAAAGAATGGTATATTTGTTTCTCTTCCAGGAATATAAATGAATACGCTATAGACGAAAAACTAAGGGGGAGTCCTTCCACTCAGCCATTTTTCACGCATATTACGCGTATTATTATTTATTTTGATCACTTCCGGTTTTCAAAAGACAAACATCTAAGTATGCAAATGAAGCCCTGCATTCCCTCTAAAGAATGGTATATTTGTTTCTCTTCCAGGAATAAAAATGAGTACGCTATAGACGAAAAACTAAGGGGGTCCTATCAACCCCCCTGGTTACCTCGGGTATATCGGGTGTAACTTTTGAATGGCGTGAAATATCACAATGATGTTTACCTCAAAATGTGCGCAAATGATCCTGCTACAGCTACCTAAATTATCAAAATTATATTCCACATGGAACAAGTTTTTGAAGCAAAAAACCTGGGGGTCGTAATAACCCCCCTCCTTGGTAGCCCGAGGGTTAACCCGTTGGAGGTGAGGTGGGGTATGACACACCCCATAGCTATTCTACGCTGCGTTTTCTAGGGAAAAAGTGGAATCAGCTTGGATTATTTTTGTCTACTTTAGTGAATGTGAAATACGGACACTTTAGGTCAATTTCAGCTATTTTTGAACGCACATTGTTTTTTATTCTGTTGCAAATTCAAGTGAAATTATAATTTTTCGTATACATATTGATTTTAATGAATTCAAAAAAAGTAACGGCACAGTGTCGAAAAAATTGGTGATAATAGAAGATAGTGTAGATATAAGATATATCCTGTTTTGCATAGATGCAAAATTGTTCCATTATTACTGGTAGTATGTCACGTGTTCGAAAACGTTACATGTTTCAAGGGCCACGAAGATGCCATTGCAGAGGGCCGCTTTTGATTTCAGCGCCACCGCGCTGGCCACTTCAATTATGATTGAAAAAAGTTATTTGCTCCCGATAATCACCAGTTTAACTGATAATTGGTTACAGAACAATAGTTTAGCTCACGATAAATGTTATGTAGTTGATATTTTGACTTACAAGTAAAAAATATGCATTGGGGTATGTCATACCCCACCTCACCTGAAACGTTCCAATGCTTCACCTCACCTCCAAAGGGTTAAACGGTTATCCCGTAGTTTAGGTTGGTAAATTATTTGAATGTCTTCAATGCCGTACTTCAAGTTGATAAGTAAGCAGTCTACTTATGTCCATGATAACTACCATCAATCCCGCTTTCATTTCATCGAGAAATTTTTTTCATCGATCCAGCTTCTATTTCGTGAAAAAAATTATCCAACTTCTATTTAACAAAAAAAATATTTTTCATCAATGGAACTTTTATGTAAGCAAAGAACTATTCTCATGGGTCCAGCTTCTACTTCAGGAAACAATTATTTTCATCATTCCAGCTTCTATTTCATCAAAAACTAAGTTTCATCAATCCAGTTTCTATTTACGGTAAAAATTATTCCGATCAATCCAACTTCTATTTAAAGACAGAAATGGTTTCATCAATCCCACTTCGAGTTAGTGAAACAATTTTGTCGCTTAATCCAGCTTCCATTTTAACTTGACGATATAAAATAATTTGCCAACCTAAACTACGGGATTACCGGGTTAAACAACTCTGCAGTAAGGTTGCTCACGTTAGTTTCGAACAAGGATATAATCCAGTTGAAAATAGATGAAAATATCAATTGGAATTCTAAAACTTCAGGATATTAAACATATAATTATATTCCATTCAGATAAATCTAAGTATGTGCAATTTACGACATGCAGGCGATGCAGCTTATTTATTTAGAGGTTAAGCACAGAATTCAATGTAGGCCCTAATATAAAATCACCAAAGACAACAAAACACCAAATATTCAGCATAATTATAATAATGACAATCTTGATTAACCCTCGGGCTACCAAGGGGGTGGTTGCCACCCACCCCTAGGTTTTTTTCCATTTCAAACTATTTCCGTATGGAATAAAAATTTGACCTTTTAGGTAGCTGTAGGGGTTCATTTACACACGTTTTGAGGTAAAATGTGAGATGATATCTCACACCGTTCAAAAGTTATACCCAATATACCCGAGGTACCAGGGGGGTGGATACCACCCCCTAGATTTTCGACTATATCTTATCCGTCATTTAATATTAAGAGACACAAATTATACCAATCTATAGAGGGAATGTGGGGCTACATTTCTATGGTCACTGAGTTGACCTGAGACAACCGGAAGTGCTCAAAATAAATAATAGCCTAATACGCGTAATATGCGTGAAAAATGGCTGAATGGAAGGACTCCCCCTTAGTTTTTGTCTGTAGTGTATTCATTTGTCTTCCTGGAAGAGAAACAAAGATACCATTCTTTAGAGGGAATGAAGGGCTTCATTTGCATACCTACATCTTTGTCTTTTGAATACCGGAAGTGATCAAAATAAATAATAATACGCGTAATCTGTGTGAAAATGGCTGAATACAGCATTACAACGTAAACTGATATATATGTATGGATATATATGTATGGATGTACATTTATACTATACTAACATGTGTAGGGATGATTTTGTGTATCTTTTTATACATAGATTAGTTTCAAAACACACATAATCTTATATTTGTTTATCCAAAAAGTACAAAATGTACGCAATAATATACAATATTGCTAATTAATGGGTTCCTTTGTTAAAAGTGATGTAATTTCGAGGTGCATTCACATAATGTACAACTAAATATACCATTCTGTGCAGAAATGAATGCTGAATCCAATTGCTATATTACAAGTTATGATATGTAAAGACCAAACACGAAATCAGGGGGTGGTAACCACCCCCCCTTGGTAGTCCGTGTTACAAAAAAGCTTGGTAGCCCTAGGGTTAAACATTTATCATTCGTAATGACCAAGCATAACGTCTAACACTTAATCTAAGAAGAATAAGCAAATTAAACATAATATTTAATATATTCTGACTACTAGACTGCCACATTAGACTATCATGCACCCCGCAGAACAAATCGATGGTAAAATTGGATTAATCATTTCCCAAAGAACTTAACAACGGATGGATGTGGAAGGATGGGAAATGTTTGTAGAGTTTTAGTGGATGTTTAAAGGAAGCTGTCTCTGTAGTTCTGCCTCCTTTAAAATGTCTGTCTGTCTGTGTTCTTCTTGTACAGGTTTGTTCGTCTGTTGGCCCGTACGTCTCAATAGCCTACTGACGCTTCGTGGGAGTCGACAGTCATTCCCCATCCGGGAATCACGGACCACACTTCCGCCATTCTGGTAGATAACTTAGACGAAAGGGAAGTGGCTTCCCTTCTTTTACTGTTGAGGCAAGGAGAGCCCCACTGGTATGCGGACTGTTCATCAAGGGACTATTCATCACGGACTATTCATCAAGAGACTCTTCATCAAGATGTTTATTGAATTGATGAAAGAATTCTTGCTAAAATTGAAGTTAGATTGATGAAAGGAATTTTTCCTTAAATGGAGGCTGGATTGATGCAAATAATTACTGCTTAAATAGAAGTTGGAATGTTGAAAATTACTTTGCTTAAATCGAAGCTGGATTGATTAAGAGAATTAATGTTTAAATAGAAGCTGGAATGATGGAAAGAATTCTTGCTTAAATAGAAGCTGGATTGATTAAAGGAATTTTTGCTTCAATGGAGGCTGGATTGATGAAAATAATCATTGCTTAAATAGAAGTTGGAATGATGAAAATAATTTTTATAGGAAAGTGAAAGTTGATTGATGAAAATAATTTCTTATGAAACTAGAAGCTGCCTTGATGAAAAAAATACTTGCGTAAATAGAAGCTGGATTGATGAGTGTTATCATGAACATTGGTATTAAAATGTCATATAATATGAAACGGTGAAGCGATATGTTATATTGCGCACATATTAAAGAACGCTAAAACGATAAATGTTCTTGTGATGAACAGTCCCTTGATGAAAAGACCTTTGATGAACAGTCCCTTGATGAATCGTCCTTTGATGAACAGTCCTAGAACCAGCCCCACTGGATAACCTTCCTGGATTTATGAAGCTGACGTTCAGCGTTAGAACGTCATTAAGGACTTCAAAGGCTGGTAGAGTGACGCGTAGGATCAGGATCTGAAAGTCGATGCGATTTCATTAGTTAACCATGTGAATGTACGCTACGCTCTACTCTTAAACTACTTTCCAGTAAGATTGCTTACATTAGTTTCGAAAAATGATATAATCCAGTTGCACACATATTAAAAATATCGACGAGAATTATAAAATTTCAGAGTATTAAACAAATATATTCCATTCAGAGAATACAAGTATGTGTAATTTACGTAATGCAGCTTATTTATTTAGAGGTTAAGAACAGAATTAAATGGAACTTAAAAGTCACAAAAGACAACAAAACACCAATCATACAGGATATATGACAATTCTGATAAAACATTTATCTTTCGTAATAGCCAAGCATAACCTCTAACACTTTATCTAAGTAGAACAAGCAAAGTAATCCTAATAGTAATGTTAATATATTTTGAAAACAACGATAAAATCAATAGTCTAAAATAGTCTCACAAAATTACGCACAGCTAACCGCTGTTAAATATCCAGTCCAACAGAAGTATTTTTGGAGCTAAATTTAATATTTAACAATGAAATTATCAAGTAGTGGAATCCACAGCGAAAGACTTTACTTCGTCTCTGCAAGCTATATTTAGCATAAAATTTGATTTTGATGGCAAGCAGCAATTCTAGTCTTACAATTATGTGAGAAAAAGGCAACACCTCAGATATGTGGCCACCATAAGGAGGAACCTCTGGATTAACTACATCAGAATGCCTACTGTCTAAATATTCTGAAATGAAAGTGGTACAAAGTAACTTTTCGCATATACATGTATGTAGGATTGTAGCTATCCTGCACTTCCATAGCATCTTTTCATTATAAATCTCTAATTCCAAATGTTTTCAGCTGTAATTAAGCGGAATCATAACTCAGCACAGGTCAGCAACTAAGTCGTCAGGTGGAGAAAATCGATGGCTAGAACAATGCTCCAGAAATTCCTTTTCTATTTCAAGCATATCGTCACATATACCACATCCAAAAGATTTTGACAACGACGCTTTTGTACTCACAGGTGATTTGAATTTGTTAATATACAGACATTCTCCATCTCTAATTTTCGGAAAAGGACCTGCAGCTCCAGTATGATGTGGATGTAAGTTTGTTGAGTAACGTTCATTTTCTTTATGAAGAACCCCTGGACTACTAAATCCAATGAAGTGATCAGACAGGTTAGCAATTACTTCACTTCCAATTTTAAGATCCTGTTGCAGTGTTCCTGCGTGGAGTTTAAGCTGTTTCGTTGAAGAACTGCTCTTTGTTATGAGGTTCATTGCGCGATTGTTGCTTGTCAGTTGCATGAGTTCTTCTGTGACTCTTTAGATGTCCAATCTCTGTGAATCCTTTATTACAAGCCTCACATATGTATGGTTTTACATCAGTATGTGTTCTCATGTGCCTTTTCAGATGACCACCTTCATTAAATGATTTCTGACATAGCTGGCACCTGTATGGTTTTTCTCCAGTATGGGTTCTCATGTGCGTTTTCAGATAACCACCGTGATTAAATGATTTCTGACATAGCTGGCACCTGCATGGCTTTTCACCAGTATGGGTTCTCATGTGCGTTTTCAGATTACTACACTGATTAAATGATTTCTGACAAAACTGGCAGCTGTATGGTTTTTCTCCAGTATGGGTTCTCATGTGCGTTTTCAGAGTACCACCTTCATTAAATGATTTCTTACATAGCTGGCACCTGTATGGTTTTTCATCAGTATGGGTTCTCATGTGCCTTTTCAGATTACTACACTGATTAAATGATTTCTGACATAATTGGCACATGTATGGTTTTTCTCCAGTATGGGTTCTCATGTGCGTTTTCAGAGTACCACCTTCATTAAATGATTTCTGACTTAGCTGGCACCTGTATGGTTTTTCATCAGTATGGGTTCTCATATGCGTTTTCAGATTACTACACTGATTAAATGATTTCTGACATAATTGGCACATGTATGGTTTTTCACCAGTATGGGTTCTCATGTGCGTTTTCAGATTACTACACTGATTAAATGATTTCTGACATAATTGGCACATGTATGGTTTTTCACCAGTATGGGTTCTCATGTGCGTTTTCAGATGACCACCGTGATTAAATGATTTCTGACATAGCTGGCACCTGCATGGCTTTTCACCAGTATGGGTTCGCATGTGCCTTTTCAGATTACTACACTGATTAAATGATTTCTGACACATAATTGGCACATGTATGGTTTTTCATCAGTATGGGTTCTCATGTGCGTTTTCAGAGAACCACCGTGATTAAATGATTCCTGACATAACTGGCACTTGTATGGCTTTTCTCCCGAATGGGTTTTCGTATTCTCCATCAGGATACACAGTATCAGTAGTAGTTCTTTTCGAATAAAATAAGAAATTAATCACACAGAAAAAACATCATGACGAAATACTGAAGCTATCCATCCGTTGTAAAGTAGAACACCTGAATGCTATTATTCAGGATATATTTAGTGAAGATATACTAGTTGACAATGGCAAAAGTTGTGATAAAATAGTAATAGTATCAAATAAAAATAAAATAGTAATAGTATCAAGATTAAAGCCTTGTCCTACAACTGGATGTTGAAGTTCTAAAAGAATGGATCTCGTCATTTTCATATACTTGCTAAAAATCACAGTAAAAAGGCAATATTTAGCAGGTTTATAGAACATAATTTCATTGCAGCTCAATATAGTGAAATGACTGTTCACTCATATATACGCAAGCATCGCCATATACACCAAAGCATCACAATATCAAGTGTTCAAATAAAAAAATACAATACAAAATATCACTCCCGTTCTTAAATGATTTCACTGAGCACATCCACTTCAAAGTGTTATGGTTAACCTACAACTCAATGCAATACTACCAGCCAAAGTGCCTTTACACACCCTTCACCGCCCAGCCATCCTGGTCAACCCGTTCGTCCTCATACCTCAGTCTCTCCAGTCCCCAGTCACTACTTACCTCGAGTTCTCCAACCGATCCATTTCCAACACTGCACCTCAACTCCGAAACAAACACCCTCTGAACCCAGAATATTCTCAGTTCCTCCAACAAAACTGCCACTCACTCACTGTCACCTGTCTCAGACTCCTCTACTCATCATACCACAGGCTTTCCAAATTGGTCTCACCACTTCCAGAAATCACACCCTGATCCATCCGACACTCTGCATTCCACGCTTCATCGTCCTCAACGAAACCAGCCACAACAGCTGATCTGCCTGTCTCTGGTCGGTCTGGCAACCGGACTCCAACCTCCACTGGACATCGATCTCTGGACAACCCCTCTGATATGACACAGCGCTCGTGAATAAGCTGATGCTTGGAGCTTAGCTTTAGGGTTGCGCATTAGAAATTTTTAGTTTACGATTATGATGATTACGATTCGTAATCGAGTGACTAGTTGGCAATAATGGAGAGGCAGATTTCCAACAAATCTCTAAGTAATTATTTATAAAAAGTTGTCTTGCTTAAACCCTTAATGCTACAGATCTTTATCAAAACAGAATAGCCTGACGCATGTACTTAGAAATACACCATTCCATGAATAGACAAATATAATCAAGCCAATTTTAAATCACGCCATCTCAAATCTTCAGTGCGGTTTCAAAAAATAGGAAAGCTAACATTTGTTAATTTTGTAAACAGGCTATAAGAGTGCTTCCCAAAGTGGTGGCCTAAAACTGACATTTGTTGACTCAATCTGCGGACCGGCAACTGGGGTCCGCGAAGCCCTCAGTTGCCGGTCCGCAAAGTGAGTCAACAAACTGGTCAAATAATAATTATTGTCTCGGAATCAAGAAATGGCCATTATATTTTTAAAAGTCATAACAAAAAGCACTTATTAGGTAGCATTTAAAGGACAATAGAGTCATGGAATTGGCTAAACATGCATTTAAAACAATTTTATAATACAGTTCGAGCAATTTAGGTGATCAAAAGCGCAAAAGAGAAATAATTAATAAACTTAGCACCGGTCCTCCTGCAGTTGGAAAATTCCTGCCGGTCCGTGACACTGTAAAGCTAGTTCTGCCAGTCCGTGACGCTGAAAAGTTTGGGAAGCACTGGGCTATAGGACTATCACACAGAAGATCTGACCTAAAACTGACATCTGAATTATGCACAAAGTACTTAAGAGATAAAAGAAACAAAAGTCTTAAATGTTCAGTTTATGATGTCGTTTTCTAAATGCAACAGCAATTGTTCCTCTTGACTTATTTGCTGTTTTTTATGGTGTATCCATCCACTTTTTTGCATTTATACCAGCATTGATTGGGAGTTTCTGATCATGACAGTGAATTGGTTTTCACCCTAACTATGCCGATGCACTTATAGTCAGTATACTTTTATGACATTTTCTACCAAGGCTACCTAAACAAAGGTTTGAGCACTCTCTTTTGCTCTAAACGCATACCACACAACTAGGTACATAACTTTGCAGTCATTCACTAGGTTATCATTTTTAAGTAGACGATACTTAAATTTAAATTTCATTTGACAAGTTATCTTGTAATTGTTTTTGTACAGCTGTGGTCCACTGCCTTTGAGGAGACAAAGTATTGGAATGAAACTTTTATTTAAGCAAAGAACTATTCTTATGGGTCCAGCTTCTACTTACGGAAACAATTATTTTCATTATTCCAGCTTCAATTGCATCAAAAATTTAGTTTCATCAATCCAGCTTCTATTTACGGTAAAATTATTTCCATAAATCCAACTTCTATTTAAAGATAGAAAAGGTTTCATCATTCCAACTTCCAGTTAGTGAGACAATTTTTTCCTCAATCCAGCTTCCATTCCAATTTTACGATATAAAATAATTTAACAACCTAAACTACGAGTTTACCAATTTTTTCATTAAAATTTAAGGAAAGTTGGATTGATGAAAAAAATTCTCGATGAAATGGAAGCTGGATTGGTGGTAGTTATCATGAATATAGGTAGACTGCTTACTTACCAGTTGACGTGAAGTGCGGCATTGAAGACAATGTCATTAAAATAATTTACCAACCTAAACTACGTACGGGATCACCGGCTGATTTTATATGAAATGAGTAAAATGAAGATCCCATCCAGATGATAATAGATCTTTGCAAAATTGTGTGATGAGACTTGGTAGGCCTGCGCATTTCACAATTATTCACCAGATGAAACAAACACCTTTTATGTAATGCACACATCCAATCACATGAAAAAACTAAAGGTAACAAAATGCTGGGGGTAAAGTCGTAGTTTACGTTGCTAAATTATTCTAATGTCTTCAATGCCGTACTTGACGTTGGTAAGTAAGCAGTCTACCTATGTGCATGCTAACTATCATCAATCCAGCTTCCATTTCATAGAGAAATATTTTCATCAATCCAACTTCCATTTAATTGGAAAAAATCACTTTTATCAATCCAACTTCTATTTGACGAAAGAAATATTTGTCATCAACGGAACTTTTATTTAAGCAAAGATCTGTTCTCATGGATCCAGCTTCTAATTACGGAAACAATTATTTCGATCAATCCAACTTCAATTTTGAAAACAGGAATGTTTTCATCAATCCCATTTCCATTTAGGGAAACAATTTCTTTCATCAATCCAGCTTCCATTTTAGAGTGACAGTATCAAATAATTTAGCAACGTAAACTACGACTTTACCTCCAGCTTCTATTGAATCAAAAACTTAATTTCATCCATCCAGCTTCTATTTACGGAAAAAATTATTTCGATCAATCCAACTTCAATTTTGAACAGAGGAATGTTTTCATCAATCCCACTTCTATTTAGGGAAGCAACTTTTTTCATCAATCCAGCTTCCATGTTAAAGTGACAATATCAAATAATTTAGCAACGTAAACTACGACATTACCAATGCTGGGTGTCATTTAAAGGCTGTACGAATTATGAAACAGTTGTAGAATCTAACCAGGTTTGGCATTAAACTCGAATTTCCTCGTCATCTCTTTCACACCGCCATTAGCACAAAATGGCGACGATTCAAGTGTTTTTTGCAACGACAAATAAGCTGGAGTATTAGATAATATGTACTGCCATCTTGCGAATAAATTTGGACATGCTAGATCAACTAAATATTTTAGGATTATGCAAGTAAAAGCAGTACTATTTTAAAATTGCTACTTTTGACATTTAAATAATACTATGAAGAAAGAAGTGAACAGACCATTGGAGACATATCTAACTTCAGTGCAATAACGAAATATGTAAGTGAGTCCAAAGCGTTATATCACAATCTCCACATAGCCAAGGCGCTATTTAACCCTAAATGGTTCCTTGGGGTGCAATCTGCACCCCATGGCCGTTTCTATGGCTACTCACGTGTTATTATTAAAATGTCAGCAGTTATCTTCTAGGACATTGTAAGTGTACCATTTTTTCCTATAGTCATGCATAAAACGATAAAAAAAAGAGTTGACGTCAATTTTTGCCAGCACAGGTTCATCGGGGGTGCAATTTGCACCCCAAAACTATGACGTTGATATGATAAACAAATTCAGGTAATTGGTGCTAATTACTGCAATAATTTGTTATGTTATTATATTTTAGAACACTTACTGATATTAGTTTGACATTTTTAGAAGTCAGCCATTATGTTTTGCTTACATTTCAAGTAGTAGGAAATAAATAACACCATGGCTAGGTATTCCACAGATGAAGCTCTTCGACTGATTATGGAAGAGGATACAGAAGTTGATGAAGACAGTGTAACTGAAGGTGATGCCGATGATAGTGAAGATGGAGATTATTTGCCTGAAGTTGGTACTGCCTCTGATAACGAAGATCATGTGTTCGAAGAATTCGACGAATCAGAAGATGTCAGTGCGTCTGACGAAGAGCAGGTATATGAACCATCTACTACACGGAATACAAGAGGAAGAGGTCGTGTAAGAGCTGGTACTGCAAGAGGAATTACAAGAGGTACACGTGGAGCAGGAACTGAGATACCAGCTAAAGCGAAGAGGACACAGGGACGTTGTCATCTGTGCCCGAGCGAGTTTGACAGGAAGACGCGCAAATTCTGCGATAAGTGCTGTAGGCCTGCTTGTCCGGCACACTATGTCAATATATCAAATGTGGTGTCACGACAACTCGTCGAACGACATTTCGTCTACGACACTTCGTCGAGCGACATTTCGTCGAACGACATTTCGTCTACTAAGTTATTTGATATTGTCACTTTAAAATGGAAGCTGGATTGATGAAAAAAACTGTTTCCCGAAATGGAAGTAGGATTGATGAAAACATTCCTGTGTTGAAATAGAAGCTGAATTGATCGAAATAATTTTTACAGTAAATAGAAGCTGGAAATCAACCTAAATGCATGGATGAAAATAGGTTTCCATTCAACAGAAGCTGGATTGATGAAAATAATCTTGTCAGTAATTAGAAACTGGATTCCCGAGAATACATAGCACGTTTTAGCGAAACTATAAGAAAGCGGCCTCTGTTGATTGGCCGTAATGGATACAGATACTAGTAGACGAAATGTCGTTAGACGAATTGTCGTAGACGAAGTGTCGTTATACGAAATGTCGTTCGACGAGTTGTCGCGGAAACCATCAAATGTATGGTGTGACAAAATAATGTATGTAACTGATTTAGATATGTCATTTGGAGAAAACATTGAACAGTATGTTTATATAGAATACATGGTATTCGATTACCGGTAGACAGAGCGTATCCTTGATTTATATTCTCAAACAAATAGGGGGTGCAGTTTGCACCCAAGGACCTGGAACGTAACTTTCTGACATGGCCCCATTGAGGGTTAAAGTGAGACGTGGAGAACAAGCTTAATACAGGCGCTGCCTCTTCCGTTCTGCGCTATCCGCACGATTCTCCTCTGTGTCCGATCTTATTTTCGCATTCGCAAAAGCATTAATCTTTGCGATTAATACAGCATTACAGCGTAAACCGATATATATGTATGGATATATATATATGTATGGATGTACATTTATACAATATAAACATGTGTAGGGATGATTTTGTGTATCTTTTATACATAGGTTAGTTTCAAAACACACATAATCTTATATTTGTTTATCCAAAAAGTACAAAATGTACGCAATAATATACAATATCCATACATATATATCGGTTTACGTTGTAATGCCATATTCACACAGATTACGCGTATTATTATTTATTTTGATCACTTCCGGTATTCAAAAGATGTAGGTATGCAAATAAAAACCCTTCATTCCCCCTAAAGAATGGTTCTTTTTTTCTTTTTCCAGGAAAACAAAAAAGAATACACTACAGAAAAAAAAAAACTAAGGG